>BMAV01001214.1:240179-256003 GCA_019973955.1 Trichonephila inaurata madagascariensis
TCATAGTGGTACTTTACGACTACGTTAGAGGGCCGATATCGTTTCCTGGATTCTCCCTAGATGAGAACACATCTTGAATCGTTGTCCAGACTTGGGGAGTGTTCACTGAAGTGAACACTCCCCAATCCTCCTCTGACCACAACAAATGCTCTCTACAACATGCTAGAGGGTCACAGTCGAAGGATGCAAACTACAAGGCACCTGACATACAGGCCACTGCATTGCGTCTTTGAGCGATTGTTATCCGTGAAATGAATGTTCCTGTTGGATCATACAGGTTGCGAAACAGTTGCGTCACTATCTCAGACCTATCAGTTTTGGGCGGAAGTTTCAAATAACGATCTTGAGCTTTCTTTGTTTCCCTTTTGCATCCTTTACCAAGTCGGTGGCCCAGTGCTTCTGTTTCTGTGAATTGTTTCCCCAGAGTGGACACCACATTTCTCGAAACCCTGAGGTCCCTACAGCAGGTAGCCAGTAATTGGACCCTTTGAGTCTTCCACCTATCCGCCATCTTGTGGCATCGTGCAGACGATAACAACTTGCCACATTAAGGATAGCTGAGCAAAGAAATTCAAAAAACAAGGATTGCGCTAAACTACGATGTTTCAAAACGTCTTTACGCTATAAGCTTTATCGAATAAATGAGGTAACACGATCGCAGCTCCAATGCTTTATATCCCAGACCATTGAGGGGCATAAGTGTCCACTAAGAGCGTATATATCATCTGACACCTTATTTGCATATAGGCGTTAATTATTTTCTTTTTTTTAAAAAAAAAAAGAAAAAAAAGACCGTTCCTTCCTTTAATTATTTTTCCTAGTGTAGTTAAGCGTTACAAACCATCTGACAAAAAATAGTCCAATTCATGTCCTTGTCCCTAAAACAGTGAAATATATAAAAAAAAAAGCTAATGACAAAAATGCAGAACCCCTTCGATTTCCTACGAAAAGCCATTTCCTCAAACTTCACGAAAAGAAAAAGAAAAAAAAAAACTAATACTCAACAAAAATCTTAATTTTGGTGTCCAATATCTATCTGCCAGTTACCAGTCTATTTATTTTATTTCATGCTGAACATTTTGTAATATAAGTGGTGGCACATTGGCACAAGCATTCAGCAACACGTCGTTTAAGAGCCTGCTGTGTTAAGGATACAAACGTATGCACATGTTATACACTTGTAATATACATGTATAACATGTTAATATGTATAACATGTTAACATGTATATACGAATACACATACATATATACATGCTACGTATTTATATAAAGCACAAATTTCGTAGAAATCGTATAGCAAACAAGGGGTGAGTTGAGTCATTGCGTCTTGAGAAAAAATTTGTATGATCGGCATGCAATATTTAAATCGATATTAAATGACGATAAATCTTACTGCCACATAGGGTTTGAACCATGCCTCTTTTGAGCAAGAATTACACTCTGTACTATTGAAAAAAGGCTAGTTTTTATTTGGAAATAAATATTTTTCTCATTTTTCCCCACGTTGAGAAATCACAATCACTCAAATGTTCTTTTTATGCATTCTTTTTAGGATTGCTATGTAAAGACTTTTTGGTCTAATTTGGAGAATAGTTTGAATTAATTCTTTCGTGTCTCTCCGTTTTTGAATTAGGAATGCTAAATCCGCAGTTTACTACTACTGTAGTTCATTGCAGCTCTTAAGGTATAGCCACTTAATTAATTCTATACCCATGTTTAAGGCAGTATCAATCCCGATCTTAAAGTAATGATGAGGATATCGGATTTTGATAAACACCTTGCGTATATATATTTTTGTAAGACTGAGACTTATTAAGCAAGAGTTATTAAGAAAAAAATTTACTAAACGTTAGTAAAAGAATATGCAAACATTTTAAAAAGTAGGTAAATGCACTCAATATTTCAAAACTGAAAAAACACCTATATTTTCCAAAATAATACTTTTTTCTCTTGATACTAGCAGCAAATTATAAACCTTGTACTTTTTTTCACCAATGTGATTCGACTTTTCAAAACAGCTACGAAACGGCATCTTTTAAAATGTGTCTACAAAACTCATTCAAAGCTGTGATTGGAACACAGTCCTACTGTTCCATTTTTAGAATAAATACCCCAAATAGCATAGTTCGAAAGAAACTTCTGAGTCGTATTTGTCACCGATCTTGTTATTTTTTGAAAGGATCGAGGGGAAAAAAAGAAAAGTGGTTCCACTCAGAAAGTGATGAGATGGTTCAAACCGACATATGTCACGAAACGACTTGTTGGAGAAAAATAGTGTTTTGTATTTTTTACACAACACCAAGTACAGGATCCAGCTCCTTTTTTTATTTTAATTATCCACATTTTTTAAAAAATGTTTTTATTACTAAAATAATATAAATTCTCCTATCTTAAATGTTGAATCTGACGTGGAGATATCAGTCTTTATTTAGTATTCCTTAGTATTAAAAGACCTCAATGGAACTTTCAATTTGATGATGTAACATAAAATTATTGCAATAAACTATTATGAATTAAGAAATTAATTTATTTAAGAAAAATCAGGCCGGTTTGTTAACAGAGTATTTATAAAAATGCAAGTTGACAGAATTGTGGATAAAATGCTTCTAGGGAAGAATGATGAAACATTAATGCTTGGGAATTTTAACTGTAATGGCGTAGACTTTATTTACATAAAATAATTTCAATACTCTTTATTTATGTATATTTCTTAGCCAAGTTTCTTTTGTTGAATAGATATCCGCTAAATACGAGCTTTGCGAGAGTTGACTTCTAACGAGAACTTAGGACCGTAAAGCTGAATTCACACCAAGGCGTTGAGCGTCGAGCGTCTAGCCAATCAGAGACTTCATCTCACCCGAGATGAAGTCTCTGATTGGCTAGACGCTTAACTCTTGACTGACAGCCTTGGTGTGAATTCAGCTTTACAGATAAAACTTACCATTACTCTGAGCTGTTAGACCTACAGGCATGATATTTAGCAAACATGTTTACTTTGTTGAATAAAGATCCACTAAAAAATGGTTTTTGCTGAAATTGGCTCTGGGGTTAGGTTTACGGGATCGTAAAATATGATTATAATTCCATTTTAGAAATTCAAATCTAGTTCTTTTTAAATCAAGAGATGAAAATCATAAGAAATTTTATCAGTACAATCAAAAGCTTAATGCTATAGGATAGGGGTTGGAAACCATTTAGTTATGGCCTGCCAGACCAATTTATCAATATGATTCAGCGTACCACACACAGTAGGACATTTTTAAAACAATTCGATTCCCCCGATAATGCATACAGAGTTAGAGAATAGAGGTGTATAATATACGTAGGCTTACAGTTTTATTATGTATTAGATTTGCGCCATTTTTAAAGCTATTTCTTAATATAAAAATAAACAGCATAAAATACAACCATTTCTTCAACAATAATAAATAAACTTGAATTATACATATTTTATGTATTTTTAAACATTTTTAATAAAATAAGAAATAGTCAACATTAAATGTAAATATTTCTCTTCATAATAGTTAAATAAAAATTTTATATGAACCTATAGTGCTTATTGTCAAATCAGGCATATAATTTGTGACTTTCAATTTGACACCATTGTGAACATTCAGTTGCTAATAATTTTTTGCGGAATCAAAATATTTTTCATGTGAGAAAAGAATTGTTACCATAGATATTTAGAACCAAAAGCGGAAAGCAGAGTACATGCAATTTTTTCTCTTCAAACAATTAAGTCTCTCCAGTAATGATATTCAATAATTTACTAAAAAAAGCTGCACATTTATCTTTAGAGTTACCTATTGGATTTTTTCGTAATTTTGTAAATGTCCACAATTCTGATGATGTTTGTCAAATAAGAGGTTCATTACAAACTTATCGAATTCCATCCACTCAAAAATTAACAAGTTTGTAGAGTAGTACAAAGTGCCACTGAGAAATGTAACGAGTCCCACATGCGGCACGCATGCGATAAATTGCCAGCCTCTGCTATAGGATTGTGACATCAAAATTTTTAAAATAGTATATAGTCATCAAACATCATGAAGTTCCTAGTGAAACGGGAAGATAATGACTATAATTAGTAAATATACTACACTCTAAAACAAAAAAAAAAAACGCACCGAGTTGTCAGATAGAGACAAAAATTGGTGGGTAGAAAAATTATGTACAGAATAGAAAACAATTAAAATTTCAGAAAAATTGAATGATTTATTTCAAAGTTACATAGTTACAGAATAATGAGCTCAATAAAGTGTTGCCCCACATCTAGCCTGGATGCAAGCTGCCACACGACTTGGCATAGTGATAAAGTACCCTGATAGTCTCCTGCGGTATTTCTTGACAAATTTGCTCCAATTGTTGGGGCCAGGTTATCGACATTCCCTGGTTGATGCAGTCGTCTTCCCATCATATCCCAGACATGCTCGATTGGAGAGAGATCTGGAGATCTGGCTGGCCGAGGAAGTGTTTGACAAGCTGTAAGATAGTTCATAGCAATACGTGCCGTATGTGGTCTGGCATTATCTTGTTGAAAAATAAGGCGAAAGGAACGGTAGCAAAACAATTCTCAGAATGTCATCAACATACCACCGTGCTGTAAGTGTGTCTTCAATGACGACCAAAGGGGTCCGGTTATCAAACTAAATGGCACCCAGACCATAACTCCTGGTTGGGGACTTGCGTGACGTGCAATGGGGAAAGCAATATCGGCACACTGCCCTTGGCGTCTCCACACACGTCTTCGATGATCGTCAGGACACAGTTGGAAGCAGGACTCGTCGCTAAACACTATACGTCCTCAGTCAGCATGATTTCAACCTGATTGAGTCAAGCAGCACTGTAATCTGGCTCGACAGTGTGCAGGCGTTAGTGGCAGGTGGTGTAGTGGTCGATAGAAGAGTAACTTTCGCTCTATCAGCCGTCTGTGAGAGTCATGGTAAACACTCGTGTGCGAGTCACACGTCTGATGGTTCATAACGATGAATCAGGCACTGTAACAGCTGATTTGATAATCAATCTGTCCTCCCGATCTGCTGTGACCCAATGTCGACCACTACCATCAGAATTTGCCAATGTCCACCCATTCTTGCCAGTATCTTCCAATGATAGCATCGCTTCGACCCATATGTCGAGAGATTCTCTGATTTGCCCAACCTGACTCTTTCAATCCAATAATACGACTTCTTTCAAACAGTTGCTCGTAATAAGCTCGAATCCTGTGGCGAGGCATTTTTTCAGTCGTTGAAAGGTATCCTAAATTGCAATTCAAAAGAAGTTTTGACCATCATATTAAGAATCGCTTCTTATAGACACCTGCTGAGTACGCAGTTCCGATGCGCTGTACCTCCTGCGATTCATTCATTGGGCACCAAATTTTATTCATTTGCATGTTCGGTGCAAATGTCTTTGCATACGAAATTTCATTACAATCGGGCAATTCCATCTTGATGCGTCTTTTTTTTGTTGTTGTTATATTGTTTATATTACTATTAAAAAAATAATTTTCATATTAACGAAAAAAGAGAGTTCCAATAGGTCCAGTAATTTGAAATTTAAAAGTTGTTTGAAGTTTTAATCAAAGGTAATGCTTAGTGATGATATTTTTTATTCTATACTAACATTTTCTTTTTACTTCTATGAAGAGATTTTTCGTTCTTGTTTGTGCCTTTTAACATCGGAATTTTCCCTCGAAACCAAAGTTCTATAAAACATTTTTTTTTTTTTTACGTTAACACTTACTCCATCTTTTGAATTTAACATCTAAATAAATCTTGCTCTTCATTTTTTTTAAAAAATTTTCTTTTAATTGGCTCTTTAAAGAAGCTTAGTTACAATAAACTCTATTTAGAAGAAAGAAGCTTTCGTACAAAGAAGAGATAGCTTTTTTTTGTGTAGTCTTAGTAAGTGTAAATTTTTCTACATTACTGAATGAACAAAACTAATAAATAGATAATTTATCACTCAAAAATAAATCGAATATAATTATTAAAAGAAATGGAAGAACCATATAAAAATGTCATGAATAATAATTTGAAGTGTGTGTGTGTGTGTGTGCTCGCGTGTGTGTGTGTGTGTACCATATAACAACTGGTATGCATGTAAAAATTATTATTTAAATCGATTATCCCATGACACTCTATTTCACATATACTCCTTAGTTCACATACACACTTCCTACTAATTCCACAACTTAAAAAAAAATTTTAATCTCTTGCATATCAGTTAATAATAAAACTGATTTAATGATAAACTTCAATTTATAATATTCTTTCATTTAATTAAATTTCTTCCTTTCTGCCTTAGACCTATGTTTTTTTAATTTTGTTTCTTGGAACTTATGCTCCGTAAAGTTACTTCTAGGTGTTCCACGAAAAAGCTAAAGCGCAGTTAAAAAATTTTGTAAAAAAGAAAACTTTTATGGGATTATGATTAGCAAACAGAGAGAGAGAGAGAAATGACAACTAAACTCTTGTGCACATTACTCTTAATAAACATCAAGAAAAATGACGTTATATAATACTCTGATAAGTATAGAAAAATTGAACAAGATTTTTTTATAATTATTGTAGAGGGAAGCATGCATTTGCGGTGCTAGTTTGATATCACGGGACAAGGTGCCAATTTGTTGTTTATGTTCGCCAAGATGGGTGATAACATTACAATATGATTATCTTCATATTTTTATCGTCTGGCGATGTGTTTGCCATGGGAATAACGTATATTAGAATTAATTTTTATCGTTTTTTTCCCCGCGGTAACCCTATTAATTTCACGCGATTTTAATTCAATTTCTTTAAAAATTTAACCATTTCCATTACATTGGAATTATTTTATTAATATAATATAATATAAAAATACAATTATTATTATCTGTGTTAATATTCGTAGTTTATAATTGTTTTTTATTATATTTATTTATAAATATTATTACATATCATGTTATTTATTTGTAATTATTATTATGTTACGTAATTATAATTTTTATTTTGTTATTGATTTCTTCTTATTATATTTATTTATAATTATTATGTTATAAGAGCATTCTAATGTATAATTTTTATTATATTACAATACGGTGATTATTCTTTTTTATAATTACTATTAAATTATATAAGATTATTATTATATACTGCATAAAAAAATTATTATTAGTACATATACCTTTTTATTATATTATATTGATATTCATTATTTATTGATTGATCTTGGTTATTCTCAGTTTTTTCCTATATTCTTCATTTGAAATATATTTCAAAGTTTTTCAAAACAATTCTTTAAAATTAACTTCCTGACGATTTGAAATAGCTAGGCCGCCATCTTGGATTCCATTCCATCGACAACAAGCGGTGCTTGGCCCCTACGGTGGTGTTTAAGAAGAAAGGCGTTAGTAAATTAATGGAATAAGTGTTGAACACACAAAGTAGAATTCACAGGATGGTTAAATTTAAAACAAAACGAAAGGCACTGAGTATGTAAGAAAAGGAGATGGAAGAGGTACTATTTATTCTGTTAAGGTTAACAAGTTCATGGATTGCATTAAATTCAGGAACATTTTTAGATTATTCTAAATTTAGTTGATTTTTAAATATATATACGCTCGTTTGAATATCACTATTGGTTTTCATTCTTTTATAAACCAAATACTTTGGAGCCTTACACGACAATATGGTCCTAGCTTTTGCTTTTTTTTCGTTTTTCTGCAATAATCGATTTATTTCTCAGAACAATGCTCCTTTTACTATCCACAGTGGATTCCAAAACGTTAGACATTCCCTACTTTAAAATTTAAGTTGCAATGTAAGGAAGCCACGAGAAAAAAAAAACAGAGCTTAGCGTTCAATGGCTTTAAAAAAGATTGAGAATCAAAGGACTAGACAAAATGAACTCATTCGTCTTGGGAATGAAGATAGAGCTCTTCTCGTCTAACTATCTACGTGTAAAAACAAATAACAACAACAGGGAATGAGCATGACGCTAATGAGCAGAATTTAGGATTTCGTTTTACATTTCTTTCAAACATACAATAGCAAAAAGACAGCTATAAACATACTTTGCAAAATGTCTTACAGAATTTTAATAGTAACATGAGAATTCTCTTCTGGCTCAAACGGTTCATGAGCTTAATATTTGTCTCAAGTTTATAAATTTGTAACTATTGTTCTGCTTAAAAAATCTGAGGATTTTATATTGATTAAGATAAATTTCACGTTTTTCTCATACGAAATCTAGAGTTTTAAAATTATACAATTTTTCATAGGCTTTTTTTCGTGATTACTTAAGCAATTGATATTTTTCTGCATCTCACTTAGCATGTTTGTTATGCTCAACATACAATTTTAAAATGGCTGAAAATCTTTTATAAAAAAGTAATTGAATACAGTGATAACTCAGTCTATTTGACAGACTACTATGGTTCTTTAAAATAACCTGGTCTCTAGAAGGTTGCTATGTATAAAAAAAAACTACGTAGTAGATTTAAATTTGAAAATAAATTAAAGTATGTAATATGTAAATATGAAATCTGTTTTTCGAAATTATTTTTAATGTATCTATTAACTTCGGAAATTGTTCTCTTTTTCATACTATTATCATCTGTTTTGATTTAAGAGGGTCCGGCACGACCTTAGGAGCCCATGTTGAATTGCGTAAATTTATGCACATTTTCCTCAGAAACTACTCATTTCTCATGGATAAAAGTTTTACAGTTGGTTATGTGTACTATCAATAACACTTTAACGTAAGGGTTTTGTCTTTTTATTAAAAATATAATTATGAATTTTTTAATAATTGTTCAATTTTTCCCCTAAAATTCAGTTTAAAAAAGTCACATCTACTGCAGTTTGCTAGATATATCTAATTACCTCCATTCAAATATGTAAACGTGTTAAATGTCTGTGCTCAGTGAAACTTTGAGGATTATATTAAAAGTAGGTTTTGAGAAAAAGGTATATAAAGTGAAAAATATTACATTTTGAGAAAACAGGCTTTAAAGAAAAATTTTTAATTCTCTGATCGCTTACTTTTTTTAGTATTTTCCAGAAAAACATGAATTTTTTTTTTTACTCTCTGCTCCTACAAAAGACTCTTCTAATTTTCTGTTTTTCATTGTTTTTAACAATTTTGCCCTCCCCTCTTTTTTTTTGGATCTCAAGATGCTTTTGTTGGGCTACAATAATCCTAAGTGCATCTACTTTTTGAAGCATGACACACAGTTATAACTTGGTTCAGTATCAGAATGTTTTAAGATCAATTATTTTGCTACATGACTTATATTGAACTGTGCAATAGCCATATTCACCCCTAATTTTAGAGTTTTTTATTAAACAAATGTAGATCTTGGAGTCATTGACCATATGGTGTTAGTAACTGACTCATTTGGGTTCTGAGTCTTTCGATGTAAACATTTTCTTAATAATGTAGGATCACTTAGACATTTATACCCACGGAGCAAAGTCCATGTTGAGGGCTCTTGTTTGAAGACCAAAGATGAAAATAAACAGCCCAAACAGCAGTTTTCATGCTGTGTAGATCATTGATATTATTTCTAATACTCATACCATATTATCTTTGAATTTTTTATATTAAAATGTCGGTGAGTCGGTTTCAAACACTTAGGTTTTTTCTATCACTTAATTTTTTTCCCCTGTTTTGCTTTTAGGATCCAAAAGATGTGAACCCATACACTTTTGGATAAGCCCAATTCATTCAAATGTTGCACTTGAGCATCAAATGGATTCGCGCTCATCAGAAACTTATACAAAGGAAAACACAGGTGCACCTAGCAGAGCTCAATTGAGTCGCTTCAAGGAGTAGCTTTATTTAAAAAAAAAAATAAAAATACTTCTAATTATCGTATTTCCTCATATCATATATAATTTTAAACATCAATACTTGAACCCTTAGAAAATATAAAAAAGTGAAAATCAATAATTTTTCAAAAATTCATGTGCCGGACCCCTTAATAATTTTCTATAACGTGAATTTTTCGTACCGTTTATTTTATCTACAGATATTTAATCGTTTGGTATTATAAGTTTTGTTACAAAATTTGGCATCCCTTTTGTCATGAATCTCTATGGGATAATTCTTCATTTGACTGTATAATTCGAGTGTGATATGTGTTTTTGATGCATAAAAGAAAAGCGCTACTTCTTTTACTGATAAAATTTATTAGATCTTAAATTTTAAAAGATTTTTTCCAATGTTCTTGCTTGTGAATAGGCATTCTTGTTTATTACGTTTTAGTTTTAATTAAAACTTTGTTCGATTTCAAAGCGATTATTTTGCACCATATTTCGAACACTAAACCACCAAAGCAAAAACGACAAATCGGTTTCACTTTTAAGAATGCAGATTCTTTTTTCAAATTCAGTTTGATTGTATTCTCACTGTACATATATGTCAACAAATCTAAACTTTCTTCAGTTGAACATTTCATTTTAATTTTAAACGCCATTGATTCAAATTTTTACCGTACATGTACATAGGTGAATGTGGAAAAAGACACAAAGCAAACTTTAATTATAGGGAAGAATGAATCTGCAAATCCTAATTTCTCAATTAACAGGGAATAGGAAATCTGTAAATACATGAAGGAACTATTCTTTAGGTATTGATACAACCTATTAAAAACCTTATAATGGAAATAATTTAATTTCTATTCCAAGCTTATTTCCTCACTCCAATTCCCTGTCATTACGAATAATCACCTTTTAATAGCATTCCTTAAAATGCGTTTGTTCGCTGAAAGAGGACAAAGGGCAACCCGCTGTACCTCTCTTTGCAAACCTTTCATAATGCATCAAGTCTTCGTACTACTTAGAACTTTGGAAATCCATTAAAGAGGCATTTAAAACACTTTCGAGTGGAATAACATCAGCAGGCAAAATCGAATGATTAAGTATTTTAATTTATTTTACGAAGATGAATGCGATGAGTGAACTTAAAAGTATGACTTTTTAATCACAACACTCTTTCTGTTGTATATAAGTTAGCTACTCTGCTGCACAGATTAAATTATAGATGGGTATGTTTAGAAATTTCGTTCATTTGAAGTATAAAATAGAAGGCTTTTCTTATCAAAAGTTTTCTCTTTAAGTAGTATTGCTCTTAAGTAATTTATTCTTCAGTTGTATACCAATGATGAAGGGCGATTAGAATCGACATTCACAAAATCTCGTAAAAATTCTTAGTACGGAAAACTTGCATTCTTATATGCATACTTAGTATATATACTTATTGTATTTTTAGATTTTGTAAAAATATTTTTCAATGGTAAAATACAACCTTTAGGATAAATCAATTATAATTTTAAAAAAAACTAAAAAACTCGCTTTTATAAGGAATTGAACTAAAAAGTAAAAGAATAATTCTTAAAATAAGAATAAAATGTTTAACGAGAAAATTAATGTCATTGGAATAAAAAAGCATGGTGTGCTCTATATATTAATTATTTACTAAAAAGTAAAAGAATAATTCTTAAAATAAGAATAAAATGTTTAACGAGAAAATTAATGTCATTGGAATAAAAAAGCATGGTGTGCTCTATATATTAATTGTTATAATTTCTTACTAGTTCTGTTCCAAAATGCTGTTAGTGTAGAAATGTAGTACAAAGCACCCCACGCTTTCATCCCAATGACATTAATTTTCTCGTTAATCATTTTATTCTTATTTTAAGAATTATTATTTTACATTTTAGTTCGATTTATTATAAAAACGTGTTTTTTAGTTGTTGTTTTTTTAAAACTATAATTTATTTTTCATTTTTTAGTTCGATCTACAATAAAAGCCTGTTCTTTAGTTTTTAAAACTATCATTTATTCTTTGTTGAATTTATCTTTGAGTTTGATATTTGGAGCCGGAATTATGCGGCTCCTGGAATTAGTCTTGCTCTTCAATAGATATTAATTAATGGGTCTAAAGGGTATTTATTCTCTCAGTTTACATGGCCTCGGATGAGTCCCCTATCGTTGTATTCAAAGATTCCGTCTCTATAGATACAGATCCAAACTAATAAAAGTGTGTAAAGAAGAAATATTAAATATCAATCGTATTATCACCTTTTAAACGTATTGCGAAATGTTAATTCGTATCATCACTTCTAAACATATTGCTTTATCAAAATAAAATAAAAATATTTAGCAGTAGAACATAAATTATTTTTATTCCCGTTTGCGGTTTTAGGGTTGCGCCTTAATCTTTTAGGCGCTAAATCTGGAATTAGTAGCCAAATCTAGAAATGGCATGTGGAATTAGTCGCCAAATCTGAAAATGGTTTATGCAATTAGTCGCCAAATCTAGAAATCCTTATATTCCTTAATTATTAAGATCCTTAACAGGACAATGAAATAAAATTGTGAAATAAATTATTGTATTGTCATCGGACCTTAACAAGTGTGCGAAATTTCGAATTAATCTGACCTTTTAAAGTGGGTAAAAATCGAGTTCAAATATTCCATTACATACAAATGAAACTTATAAAAACGTGTTAAAAAAGAACTTACTTCGGAAAATGCACTTTTGATTCATGTTTACTCCATACGGTTTGATAAAAAAAATCAGTTGCTTAGTTAGGATTACAGTAAATTTCAAATATTTCTTAACGCTGCTTTTTTACCAAAGTACTGATCTATTTAAAAAAACCTTGCAACGTAGAATGTTATGTTAATATAATGCAAGAAATTGAATTTTCAGTTTTTTTCTTCATGATAAAAAATTCTTAAGAACAAGTAATATAAAAAAAAAATTAAGTCAATTCCTACTTAGATCAACAAAGAAAAATTTTATTTTAGCTACTTTTTAGTAAATAGTTACAATTAATATAAATATGTATATACATATGACAGAATCACAACATTAAGTGGCAATTAATTTGTATTAATTATCATTAAAGTATCGCATAATCATCCAAAACAATCGTGTATATAAATTTCATTTCAACTGAATATTCAAATACGTAAGAAAAAAACCTTTTCAAGTTTTGGCACAAGTCGCCAAAAGAGTCGATAAGTCACCAAAAATGATGCCAACCAAGGTTGTATTTGTAATTCTTTAAATAATTAGTTTTAATCAATTAATTTTTATTAATTATTTTTAAATTATTCTACTGTCATCCAAAATAAATCTGTATATAAAATTTCAGCTCAATTGAGCGCTTTAAAATGTATTTTATTAGCGATTGAAAATTCCACCCAGATAAATAAATAAATATATAGAGATTATGAGCTAATAGTAGGAATTGAAAAATGGAGAAAAACAATTAATATGAATAGCTTAAAAGTGATAATTTCTACATGTATTCCTTTGTCTGAGTTTATTTAAAGCAATCATATTTCATTAGACTCTACATTTGCTTTAAATTATTTTACATGAATTGTATTCTATCAGTAAACTAAGAATAAGGATTAGTTTTAATGAATGTTGTTCAAAGTTAAGATTTTATGAACCATTGTTGTCTCATTTAATTTTTAGGTAGTATCTACTCAAAAACATACAATAAACAAGAAATATTTTGATAAATTGTCTCTATATTGTTTTAAAACAAGTGATTTAAAAGAAAAGAAATTAAGTCAATTCCTACTTTGAATGAATAAATAGAAAGATTTTTATTAGATTGAAAATTTGATCAAGATATATATATATATAGGGAGAGAGTGAACTAATAGTAGAGAGAGAGGAATTGAAAAAAGAGTATGATTTGTCTGCATTCTTGTAACAATGCACACTAGGTTTGGCTAGTTTGTCTGGAAAACCGGTTTTAGACGCCGACTTTTGTTTTTGTTTTAACAGTTACATTGTTACAACAATAGAGATGAATCTAAATTGGTGACAAAAACCGGTAATTAATTTAATTAAATTTAATTAATTAATATTTTAAAAACTGTATTAACATCAAGTGTCATCCATTACAAGTTTTAAAGAAAATTGAACTTGATTGGATGAAGAGAAAGTATTTTAGTAACGATTATAAATTTGAATAAGATAAATATATATAAAAATATTCAGAGAGAGAGAGAGCTAATAGTAAGAATTGAATAACAAGTGAAATACTGCTTTGACCTTTCAGACTAAAAGTTAGCATATCGTTTTAGATATGTAGGTGTTCCATTTTTACCATATTGTACAAACTTTTAACTAGTTACTCCATATTATTACTATGCGGATTCATTTGAAAACAAGTTCAAGTTTATAATTAAGAATATGTTAAAATAAAATGAACTTTGCTCAAAAAAGTATGCTTCAATTATTTATAAATATTTCATATTTCTTAAGGATGAATTAGAAAATACTCTTTAGACTAATCAAAATAAATTAACTCTTAGTTAAGTAAAAATAAATTATTTAAAACTCAAAAATATGGAAAAACTCGTCTAAATTTTTCATTTGTTACCCTTCCACAACATTTAAAATTCGAAGGATTGAAATGACTTAGCATAGCGTTTTTCAAACTGCGGAGTGCGCCCCCTATGGGAGCGCGAGCATATTGAAATTTCAAAAACAAAAGGTTATTTAAAAAAATATTAATTTACTGAAAGTAAACAAACAAAATATATTCTGACATAATAACAAGTAATTCAAAAAAAAATCATTTCCTACTTAGATTAACAACGAAAAACTTTATTTTAGCTACTTTTTATTAAGTAGTTACAGTTAATATAAATATGTATATACATAGGGCAGAATCACAACATTAAGTGGTCCTTAATTTTTAATAACTATGATTAAAGTATCGTTTTGTCATCCTAAACAATCGTGTATATAAAATTTCAGTTCAACTGAATGCTTTAAAAGGTAAGAAAAAAACCTTTTCAAGTTTTGACACAAGTCGCCAAAAGGGTCGCTAAGTCTCCAAAAATGATGTCAACGTGGCTGTATTTGTTATTCTTTAAATAATTAGTTTTAATCAATTAATTTTTATTAATTATAATTAAATTACTGTATTGTCAGCCAATATAATCATGTATATAAAATTTCAGCTCAATTGAGGGCTTTAAAATGTATTTTATTAACGATTGAAAGTTCCACCAAGATAAATAAATAAATATATAAATATATAGAGAGTGTGAGCTAATAGTAGGAATTGAAAAAATAAAACAGATCTTTACATTGACGTAAGACACTTATAAATGTATCAGTACGGCACAATGTATTTTATAATTAAATTAACAATATTAAGTTAAAAGCAAGATTAATAATAACCAGTGATCCCATGGGCTCTTGTCATATATACAATTATATACAAAAGTTAACACTTATCTAGATAATTTGTATTGTTCATAATTCTTTAACTGCCGATTAAAAGTTAAGCGATTTGCTCGTGCGTCTGTGATGTATTGGGAAGGGGAGGGGGAGAAAAGGGATAAATAAGGAAATCCTTTGCAAACACTGTCAATGTCTTTTTATTACATTCCAAAGTCCTTTTTTTTTGCGTTCGGAGTAATTTTATTGATAGCAGTGCACAGAAAAGATCGTACGTCGGACAGACGTATATATACGTCTAGGGGAATTAACGCTTTTGCTGAGCAACATGTTTATATAAGGCAGTGGCACTTTAAGACTGTCTTCGGTAAAAGTACGAGAGCTCTAACTAAACGCGAAGCACATTTTCAGACAGAAAAATGACCCAATTTTCATGGAAATTTGTAATATTATAACTCGTACCTCTTTTAACAATACAGTGTTTTTAAAAGTTTCAAAATATTCTGTGAATACTTTCTTTTTTGTTTTAATACGTGAAGGCAAAGCCTATTTAATATTACGGTATAGGATAAAAAATGCGAAACACATTTTATACCAGAAAAAATGAATCTACTG
>BMAV01001214.1:270940-302429 GCA_019973955.1 Trichonephila inaurata madagascariensis
GATGCAATTTTCTACAATCAGTACATTACAAAAACAAAATACTTAAAATATAACGATAACGCAAGAAATCACAAATTTTTGGCAGCTAAAAATTATTTTACGTCATATTTTTTTTTATTTAACTATATATATATATATTATTAAAATTTTTAGCAATAGACTTGAAAACAATTGTTTCAAAGTACAATTTCTGTTAAAGTAAGTAATGTGTTCCTAAATTGTAATTTATTTCCAAGGTGACGCGTTGCCTGAATATTTTTATCGAAAACAAAAACAGGTCTGTCAAATATTATTATGGTTGACATAAACCAATCGATAATATTAATTATTTCTAAAATCTGTAGAAAAATAAACTCTTGTCATAAATTAGATTATCTTCCCTCGTCATAAACACCCCGAAAATACGAATAAATAAAAAAAAACCTCTTTACTCCTATTGATTCAGAGTGAAGTATGCTGCATTAATAATTGAGACAGAAAGTTTATTCATCGCTGAATGATTTCAATAAAAAAAAAAGATATCGATTTTAAAAAGAGTTATCGATTTATAGTTTATTCAACTTTCTTCCGTAAACATGACTTTATCGTTTGAACTTCCATTTTTTTTTTTCAAGTCATTAGGTTGTTGTTTTTTGCTAGATTGAATAATTAATATTGCAGTTTCATATTACTATAATGAAATTAAAATACGCTTTAATTCAATACATGTATATTTATGCTTGATATATTTAATAATATAATATAAGTGCTTTATAATACTACAAAGATGACTTATTTTAACAGTGATAAAAAGTAAAAATGTGAAGGTATTTTTGTGATAATCTAAAAAATATTTTCCTTTTAATTTAATAAATTTTAGCAATATTTTTAGAGCTAACTTAAACTTACCAAGAAATTTCTTAATCATTTATGTTGGTGTTAGTGGAATATTAAAATCTCTTAAATTAAAAGAAACCTAGATTTTTTTTTAATATTTTAATACTGAATAACTTATTTATCTATCAATTTGATCAACTTGCATGATTAAAATTTCATAAACATCTTTATAAAAAAACAAGATCTTACTTTCAGGAGACTTTTCAAACACTTATTAAGATTACATACTAATTCTACTTATAAACACTTGAGTTTTAAGACTATTTTAATCGAAGCATTTTTTTTTTTTTTAATTTTGCTTCTTTCTACATAGGAAACATTTTTCCCGTACATTCGAATAAAAAGAAATTCTAATTTAATTATGTACATGAAAAAGCCATTGCATATGACCATCTATTTAATGTGAAATAGAGCCACATTTCGGTCTCAAAACCAACATCACCCAACCACTCTACGAAATGCTGATAGGTCAGTCTGAAGTATCTAGTACCAGGAATTCACCAAATAGTCTAGCAGTTTCCATACATTACAAATATAGTGTAACATGGCAGCATTGTGTATCTATTTTTCGAGTGGAACCACAAATGATCTATTGGTTTGGTGTCATGGGAATTTGGAAGCCAAGACATGGCTTGAAATTCACCAGAACATTCCTCGAAATATTCTCTGGCGGTTCACGCTTTATGAGAGAGAGAGAGATGGTGTATTTATTTATACCTCTTGTTGGTATACGCAATCATCCGCCACGGACACTGTTGTCGTAAAGAGTACACCTGATCTGTAATGATACTCACATAGTGCACATAAGTCAAGGATTGTTCTGTAGGATGATGGGCCCAGATGTTGCTCATAAAGACATCGCCCATACTCTCAAAAAGATGACTACCATTTTATATGCAGCCAACTGCTCACCCGAGTGTAGTTAGAAGTTTGCGTATTCACCCTAGCCCAACGTTTCTCAAATTGTAGGGCGAGCCCCCTTGGGGGGGGCGTGACAACTCTACGAGGGGGTCGAGCATATTGAAAAGTCGAAAACAGGTTATTTAAAAAATTATTAATTTACTGAAAGTAACAAACAAAATACTTTCTGATATAATAAAATATAAAATACACATTTACACTGATATAATACACTTATAAATGCATCAGTATTGTGTGTACAATGTACATTTTATTATTAATTTAACAATACTTAATTCAGAACAAGTTTGATAACTTTCAGTGACCCCATGAGTTCGCATTAACACTTATTTTGATAATTTGTACGGTTTTTAATTAATTGATTAACTGCCGATTAAAAGGTACGTGATTCGCTCCCCAATACCACCGTTTCCTACGTAGGTGAGCGTATTTTGATGGTTTTTGTTAGGGGGAGGAGTAAAGGAACATAGAAGCAAATCCTCTGAAATCCTTCACAAACACTATTAAGGTTCTTTTATAGCATTCTAAAGCCGTCCGAATAATTTTACGGATAGCACTGCACAGAAAAGATCGTACTTCGGAAAGACGTATACATACGTCCAGAAAATTAATGCTTTGGCTGAGCAAGACGTTTATTTACGTCGGTGACACATAAGAGGTTAAAGTTGTATTGTAGCTTTAGTATCAAAGTACAGTATTATTGAATATAATACATTGATATTGTATGGAGGGGGCGCAATGAAAATGATGATTGAATAGTGGATCACGTATATTGAAAGTTTGAGAAACACTGCCCTAGCCCGTCGATATGATTGGCCAAAATACGTAATTCGTTCGACTAGATGACTTTCTTCCATTTTTCTATAATTCACTGCTGATATTTCATGGCTCATTGTAAGCGCTGTTGGCAATGACGGACCTTCAGAACAGGAATGTTATTCATTGCACTATGTTGAGACGCACTGTTTAGATTACCACTGTTGTAGCTGCTGATAGTTTCGGCTGTTGTAGCCGCTTGGTGAATAATAGGCAATATTAGAAATCAATACATGGTAGCCAAAAACTGTTGATATGTAATTTGTCGCTTCAATATCCATTTACTGTTTTCAACAAACACCCGCAATGGCTATACGCGAGCAGCTCACTAAAAGTCCCATTTCTGAAATCAATCTTTCCAGATGATGAATTTTAATTAATTGAGTATCTAAATCTGATAAATCAGTCGCTTTTCCTATTCTATTACAGGACTATGCACTCTGCATGCGAAGAGAAGAACTAGTATTTTATATATTGAAGCATCAGTCAAACAAGCGCCATATTGTTTTCTCTGAGAGAATTCATCCCCTCAGGGGACTCACCTTCTTTAGGTGAGTACGGGTGTCACAATCCCGAGGTGCCCTAATGATATTTTTCTTTTCCCAAGGGGATTACTATCTTTGGTAAACACGGGCTTCACGAACCCGGGGTACCCTAGTGATCCTTCTCTATTTTTGACCCTCTATCTTGTCATCCAATTTCTCCTTTTCTTCTTTTCCCGTCCAGACCACAGACCTATGAATGTTTGGCGCAGTATAGCCAAAACTGGCTCTTGCGCCATAAAACACCAAACTCACTCACTGAGAGAATTCATTGCTCTAGATGATGGTTGGTCAAAATGTAATGGTGCTTTGGTGTCTATTCATTTCTTAATTAGCAAGCGGAAGGCAACACTTTAGGTCATAAATAGTAATTAATGTGCCTGTTGCCATTACAATTGAGGCTTACAAATAAAGTGAAGAAAAGTAATAAGGAAATCGTTCTAAAGTATCTCCTTAATATTTTCGGGAATAGCACTTTAATAAGGTAGGTTTTTTTCATATCTTGGAACATGCTATTATGGAGACCATTAACATTAGATGAAGAAAGAGTTTGGGTAAGAGTTTTCAGGAACGAACGCGTTTAATGAGAAAAGGGTTTCCTTCATAACGGTATTCTTTTACGGTTTAAGACAGATTTAAATAAACTTTATAAAACAATTTGAGTCCATTGATTCATTTATCAGTCTCAGTATATTATCCTTATTCATTTATCAAGATATACACCAAAAATATAAATAAATATAAGAAAAAATTAACACCTCTTCGATGTATATATAATTCGAAGATTGGTGTTTACCTTACAAATGAGCCAAGTTTAGCATTATTGATTCTTAACAAGCAAACACTTTTTTTGAAGCTATTATTCTAAACTATTTTTAAACAGAAGGATCAGAACCTCAGGGAATATAAGCAGAAAAAGATAAATTTTGGATACGCCAGCTAAAACTGTTTTCTATTAATTTTTCATTTGATTTCTGAACAGTTCAGTCGGTAATAAAAAGCAAACCGTTACTATATATTTATAGCAATGAAGAATCTTATTGAAAGATTTCGTTTTGTGTATTATGAATGATTGCGTATTTTTTAAATTGATTTTAAAATATTTCTTGGGACTTAAAATGAATTTTTTTTTTAATTAGCAAATAACATATCAATTTCCTATACAGTTTTGTCAGTAAGAGATAAGGAGCTTTTTAATAGAAGACAGCTCTTCCTATAATTGCTTTAAGTGCAATAATAAGTAAAAAAAATCATGCTAATTGCATTTCAGTTTATTGTTTTGATGCATTATATATAGCTATTTACGCAAGAAATATAATTTATAATTTAGGTTTTTCAATTGGATGCAATATTTAAAAATCAAACCTCTATGAACTTGTTTTATATTTTTATGCGTGGATTAAATAAAGTGTTATCAAAAAGAAATAAAATTGTACATTGATGAAAGTTAAAAGTTAATTATTGTTGAAAGTAATAATCATCACATTATCGTCAAACATTTTTTTTTAAAGTCAGTATATCGTTTTGAGACCTGGTTAAGAATCTGATGCAGACCAGCAGGCAGCGAGAAGGGTAATAAAAAATTCTTGCATTGAGAAATGTATAGAAAATTATTTATTATACCTAGGAAATGCAAGTCCCGCCCCTCGTTGCTCATTTGAGCATTGCTTGTGTTCCATGTAAGACTTGCTTTACAAAGTGCTTGTTTAGTATGTTGGTTTTTAACTGAAAACAGGAAAATGAACGAACAAAAGATAAATTTAAAGTTTTGTTTTTTTTTAATTTGGGCAATACACCGAAATAAACTTATGTGATGCTGCTACGTGTTTGTGAAGATCAAGCACTGTCCATGAATCCTGACACGAAACGGTAAAGCTTAGAATTGCGTTCTCCTACATAACCTCGTCGGATAAAGTTTAGAGCAGAAAAATCAAGCATCAACGATGCCTTTTTCAATTCCTCTGTTATTAGATCTCTCTCTACATATTTATTTATTTATTTATCTTGGTGGAATTTTCAATCGTTAATAAAATACATTTTAAAGCGCTCAATTGAGCTGAAATTTTATATACATGATTATTTAGGATGACAATACAGTAATTTAATTATAATTAATAAAAATTAATTGATTAAAACTAATTATTTAAAGAATTACAAATACAGCCACGTTGGCGTTATTTTTGGTGACTTAGCGACCATTTTGGTGACTTGTGTCAAAACTTGTGAAAAGGTTTTTTTCTCACGTATTAAAGCATTCAGTTGAACTGAAATTTTATATACACGATTGTTTTGGATGACAATACGATACTTTGATGATAATTAATAAAAATTAATGACCACTTACATAATGTTGTGATTCTGTCATATGTATATACATATTTATATTAATTGTAACTATTTAATAAAAAGTAGCAAAAATAAAAATTTTCTTCATTGATCTAAGTAGGAATTGACTTAATTTTTTATTATTATTATTATTATTATTTGTTTGATAGTCAAGACATAATTTACAAATAATTTCTACCTGAAGGAACGACGATGAATGCTGCACGGTACATTGAAATTTTGACCCGTTTCATGAAAAGTCTACGCAGGGTACGGCCCCAGTACACACACCAAGGAAGGAAATTGGGTTCCACGTGAGTTGAAGCTGAGAAAAATTGAATGCTAATTTGGCACAAATGAAATTCTGCTTGCCAGACAAAGACGGAAAAAATAATTTTTTTGACTCGAATAGTCACTCGTGATAAAAAACGGATTCACTGAGATAACTCAAAGAAATCATGGTGACCACGAAAACGTACCTCAACAACTGAACATTCATGGGGAAAAAAACTTATGTTGGGTATTTGGTGATATCAACTTTCCGTCGTGTTTATGAGTTTCTCATACCAAACGAAATCACACATTACTGGAGCTCTCAACCGAACTCAGACACGAAAAAAATTATTGCCCTGCAATATAGTGTATTTCTAAATGATATCGGAGTTTTAACGTTTTCTAGTACTTAAAACATCTTACTTATAAGTATAATTCATACATCGAATGAAAGAGCAATAAAAATAGTTTTGTTTGCTGGATTGTGTAAGCATGCGCACGCGCGAAACGTCTCTGTTAATTTTTTCCCCCTTCCCCACCGATCAGTGCGCTAGTAGGAAAATGGCGACTGGTGAACATAAAGCGTTTTGTGTTCTCCAGTTTGCAAAGACAGCATCTGCTATTGCTGTGCAGCGAGGATTTCGTATTAAGTTCGGTTGTCAAAACCGAGACATCTAAATTGAATGTTTTTCGTGCCATATCTCGGCGAAAAGTGTATGGGCCTTTCGATTTCGGAAAACCAACCAATTTCGGAGCCTATCTTGAGGCTCTGCAACTATGACTATTTCCTCAATTGGAAGAAAGGGAACCAGATAACTTCTTTTGGCAGAAAAAAGGTGCACCGTCTCATTGGCATCTCTCATGGTATAATGCTCATTCACATGTTTCGGCCCTGGTCAAAACCAACTTTGCAAACAATTGGGAAATCCTACCCCAACAACCGTATTTAGCTGACATTATCCCTTCCAATTATCATTTGTTCAGATCGATGACATATTGTATATCTGACTAGTACTTCACATCACACGAAGAAATAAAAAAATTGTGTTGATTCATGTGTAGACTCAAAAGATGAAGAGTTCTTCCAACGCGGTATCCGTATGCTACAAGAAAGATGAGGAACAATAATGGCTAACAAAGGACAGTACTTTGAATAAAACATAACGTACTGTACTTTCACAATAAATGTTCAATTTTCGATATAAATAAAAACAACAGTAGAAACACTATTTTTCTTTTCCTTATACACTTTCAAATTTCTTTCATTCGTCTTAATTTTCTCTCTTTGTAAAATTGCATTTTCGGGATATTGTTGATAAACTCAAATCCATGTGAACGGGAACATGTTCTTATCACACTCAAAGATAGTGTTTTTTCAATGCTTTTGTGAAAATGAAAGATTCTTTTATTATTTTCTAAATCCCCGGGAAAGTTTACAATTTAAAAGAAGAAAAAAAAAACACTTTTCACAATTCCATTTCAATTGCGTTCTAACAAATCTGATCTGGTTTCAAAATTTAATATTTTGTCTTTTCCAGTAACGCAAAGTCTGGAACTGGGATTGGACAAGGAATTATTCAAAAGAAAAAAATATATATACTTTTTGTACCTGTCTGTTATCTATCGACTTAGAACCCTGTACTACATAAAACCTAAAGTTTGAACATCTTTTTTCCTCTTGTGTTTTCGAGTTAGAAAAATAATTTCAGTAGTTAAAAGAGAAAACTAAAGCAATGTTCAAAATCCGGAGTAAAATAAATGTGAGAATTTTTAAGCAAAATGTCATGTTCTAACACGAAATTCCTTTTTCAAAGATTTTAAAAACTACAGGGTGTGACAAAAAAACTCGGAAAAATTTCTTGCCTCCTAGAATAATTAATGAATTTCCTTTTAATTGGTGTGTTTATGTTTCTTTATATCTAACACTTAAATAATAAAATGTTTTCTAATATATTTCTTAGTTTTTACTTTGATTTATGTGTTTTTGATAATGTCGAGCAAAAGGTCTTCTGTTTTAAAGTTGTTTCAGCAAGAAAAACGATATTTCGTTTGCTGAATGTACCTCGGCAAACAGTGTCTGATGCAATCTGCCGTTTTAAAGAACTTGGCAATGATGGGCTTCATCCAGGAAGTGGGCAAAAACGCACTATAAACAATTCAAGGAATCGTAAAGCGAGTCCAGAAAAATCCGAGGGCTTCCATGAGAGAGAGAACTTGTGACGTGGGAATAAGTGACTGATAGGTGAGGCGAATAGCAAAAATAGAGCTTGGAAGTTGCGAAAAGTTCAGCTTCTAACTAAAAAACACCAACTCGTATGGCTGCGAAGATGCCTAAAATTTTTGAGACGGGCCGCAAGTCAGCGCTGGGTGAGATTCCTTTTCACTGATGAGAACTTTATGGTTTAACAAGTTCATAATTCCCAAAACGAAAGAATCTGATTGTGGATGTTCCAAGCACCTTGGCAATTGTTGAACCTCCCCAATATCTAAAGCTGGTCATGGTCTGGGGTGGAATTTGCGCAAGGGGCAAAACACCTTTGATTTTTGTGGGAAAGGGCATTAAAATCAATCAAAAAGTGTACCAGAGGGACATTATTGAAACTGTTGTACTCCCGTGGGCCCAAAAGCATTTCAGGAATGCAAATTGGACGCTTCAACAAGACTATTCACCATTTTGCAAAGCCAAAAAGACCCAAGAGTGGTGCAAGGCGAATTCGCCGGCTTTCAAATCCCATGGATTACAGTGTATGGTCCATTTCAGAGTCCAGGGCCTGCACTAAACCGTACAAAACTTTGGACTCTCTAAAGCAATTACTTCTGTGGGAATGGGGTACATTAAAGGTAAAAGAATTGAGGTTCATTGTTGAAAATTTCTGCAAGCGTTTGCGCATCTGCATTGCTGCAAACGGCGGTCACTTTGAAACCAATTTAATTTACTTATTATTACGAGTGTACTCTTTTTATAATTTGTTATATTTTGTTAATTTTTTATAAAGTTGTATACAAAACTTGTTTGTCCGAGGTTTTTTTGCCGCACCCTGTATAGTTCTCTACAAAACAAAGATATCGAACAATTTTAATATAATTGATCCATTTTCTTTGAAAGTTGTGTAAGTCTATTTTATATTATATGGAGGTATTTACCACTTTCAAAGTAATTATATTTGTAGTTCTATTAACTAAGTAAATTTATATTAACAAAATGATGAAAATTTGAAGGATTTTGGGGGGAACTGTTCATAGATAAAAAGTTCATAGCAGATTGCAATCAATGTTCGAAATAACTAGATTATTTTCATCAAAAATTGACTTACACCACTTTCAAAGAAAACGGCTCAGTTAAGAAATAAAAATTTAGTTTTTATATTACAGTTTACGCGATCTTCTATTCTAATTGTGTTCAATTAAATAATCCCAACAGTTTTCTCCTTTTCGAGATTCAAATAAATTACGACCATCATGACAAAAGAAATACCTTGTTTGTACCGTCATTTAAAATTATCTCAGCTGTGCTTGAAAGATTTAATTATTTACGAACGTCGTATTTCAAAGAAACACAAAGGCAGTTGATAAGGGACCTTGTAGTTTTGAATTTCAGTCAAGTTACGAAGACGACACTTGGACTTGCATTCTACCCTCTGAGCTGCAACACAATCACCAACTAATCAACTTTGAATCTCGGCAAGTTTACGTGAAAAACCCTCTAAATATCTAGTCTTTAGAGGCACCATGGCTCCAACTCATGACTCGACAGAAATACCTGACACGAGTTAGTGACCTTCAAGTGGCTACAGAAGTCATATTTATGTTTGAAAGTTTTAAGGTCAATTAGATGAAAGTTAATCAACGTTTAAATCTCAAACTTTTACATAGAATTTTTTCTGATACCTTTAGTCGCTTACTTTTATGATATTTTCGACACATACGAAATGCACGGGAAGTCATTCAACGTGAATTCAACATTAAATACAACAAAAAGGTTTTGAACACCACAACATACACCTTTAGCTGTTGAAAAATATCTTTATGAAATCATGATAGATAATGTCTTCAAGCCCTGGGAAGGAAGATAAAGAATTAGAAACTCAATTATTATATTGTAATTCACTGCACCGCCCCCAAAAATCTGATATCAATATCAAATCTTCGATCTATAAATCAAATCTTCAATATCTAATCTATATGCAAATCTTCGAATAGCATTAATGTGCAATTCAGAAAATAGGACACCCAATCAAAAGCAAACTTCAACAATTACCATTGTACCAATTTACAAAGCATTTGTCATGAGTGAGTGTGTATTGATTAACGTCACACTTTTTTTGAAAAGCAACAGGGAAGCTATTGGAAATGGAACTCGTAAATTTGAACACTGATCAAGTGATGAGTTGACATCCCCTCTCCAAACTTCAGTACCACGCCAAAGGGAGGGCTTCAAGCCTCGACAGATTTCTTGGATCAGTCCCTCTAAATTAGGGGTGGGCAGAGTTTTCCAGTGTACGGGCTACTTCTGATTTCTTCTAGGTGTTGCGGTCCACTCAGTGGTGTAGGTGTAATGAGTTAAAAAGAAAAGGTCTATAATATTCCTTACAACTTAAAAATAAATACGGAATACATACTTGCCTACCTTTTACTGAAAAAAAAACATACTACATTAAAACTGCGTTTAAAACAGTGCCTCTCAAACTTTCAATGTTTACGATTCAATGTTCAATCATAATTTTCATCGCGCCCTCCTCCATACAGTAACTATGCATCGAATTTAATAATACTATACCTTGACACTGAAGCTACAATGCTGCTTTAGCCTCTTAAGTACCACCAGTGTGTATAAACGTCTCAATCTGTCAAAGCGTTAAATGCACGGACGTATATATACGTCTTTCCAAACTACGATCTTTTCTGTGCACTGCTATCCATAAAATTATTCCGAACGCTTTGGAATGTAATAAAAGGATTTTGACAGTGTTTTGAGGGATTTACTTATTTCAGAGAAGGTTTTATTTATTTATTCCTTTTCATCCCTCCCCCCAATACATCCCATACACGCACCTACATGGAAAACGGTGACATTGGGGAGTGAATCCTATAACTTTTAATCGGCAGTTTCGGGATTAGTTATAAACTGCACACACACACACATAAATAATCAAGATAAGTGTTGATTTTTGTAATATTTTTATATATCACGAGCCCACATGGGATCGCTGGCAATTATTAAACTTGTTCTTAACTAAGTATTGTTAAATTAGTTATAAAGTACATTGTGCGGTACTGATACATTTATGATTGTACTATATGAGTGCAAATGTGTATTTTATATTTTATTATGTTAGAATGTATTTTGCTTGTTTACTTTCAGAAAATTAATAATTTTTGTTTAAATCTGTTGGTTTCGGCTTTTTAATATACTCGCCCCTCCCCTTTGTAGAGTTAACACGCCCCCTACGAGGGCACGCCCCACAGTTTGAGAAACACTGGTTTAAAGTTAAACGCAAAATTTAAATATAATAATAAGATCCGGCGTATGTACTTAACATATTCGCTTCCAAGTCCCGCACCATCGCGGGACGGAATATTACCATGAGAATCCAATCCCGTGGAAACGCGTAGCTTAGGGTTAAGCCTCAATAGCCAATCCCGAGTTATCTCAAGAAGAGCTGGTCATTAACGTTTATTCTTCCCTTCAGTCAGCGTGTGGGGAAAGAATTTCTACGGCTGGCAATGCGGCGATCGCATTTTTCCTCTATAGAACGCAATAAGCGTCTTCGGGAGCTTCCAATGCAGATGCATGTGTCATCCACGCATTCATCGAATCATTTGCATAAGTAAACACAGTCGCATCTATTTGAGAAACCGATTCCCCAAACTAGCTGGCGTTAGTGCTTTATTAATATGCTTCTTTTAAGATACTAGTCTTTGGTCTGAGTAAAGGCGGTCTGCCAAAAATGTCTTGATGGTCCACCAGTCGACTTAATGCGCACCCTACTCTAAATGGTGGGTTTTTACTAGCACTTTGTTCTATTTCATGACACTCCACCCTCAAGTCCATGTCCATGTCCATGAACCACCCATCATAAATTAATTTGTTCAGTTTTAGTAAGATATCTGACAAAGTAAATTTACAAGTATGGATCAAACGACTTTTTTTAAAACTTTTATTATCAATTTTACTATCGTCCCTTTATTTGCAAACCCGTTGTTTTCAATAAAATCAAAAACTTATTTGTAGCATTTTAACTGTCATGCCCGGCACACACAATATTGTCTCGGGCACAGCACTGGTGTTCGAAAACGTCACGCCCGAGTATTACTCAGGGTAATTTTTTTTTTGAGTGCATCGTACTGTTTTACCCGAATATATATCGGAAGACGCTTATTTCAGCTTCATCTCTTTGTCAAACCCGACTGATTCTCGGAAAAAGTTAATGTGCGCTCAATTCAATAGATGGTAGCACTTTACTGAAGACTTCAAAGGTTAGAGGTTAGAAGTTCTTTGGTTCAAAGTGCGCGGGATCTTTTCGCAATAAAAAAATTAAACAATTTGTGTACCCAAATCATCAAAATAACTTGACAGTAAAAGGGTTTTAACACATTTTATCATTGAAAACCAGTAATAATATAATTCCATAGCGAAAGTTGAGTCATTGCTAAGGAATAGCTATTATCAAAATATTGAAAATAAGAGAAAAGTAAATTTTCCCATGTATACTTTATCCCTTATCTCTGAGGTTAATAAACATTCTTTGGTATTTTTTCTCTTAGTTAATCCTCAGATAACAATCCTCAATAAGCCGCTCTTTGACAGTCATTTTTTTTTTTAAAAAAAGGGGATAAAAATATTTTAATTAATATTTTTGACAGATTTAGTAAATCTCTTGGTTAAAATAATGATAATTTACTGTCTAATCCGTTATCGGCACTACCAAGAGAAAGAAAATCTTATTATTGCATAAAAAATTATAGAAAAATACAATAGGCTTAGGTAAAAACTAAAAAAACTATTCCGTATTCCTTAGTGAATTTATTCACGTATCTCGATATTTCAAATTAAAGTTTGCATTTTTGTTGAAAAGTCTCTCTCAATATTAAACTGTTCTTTATAATATTAAAACTGTTAATTTTGCGGAAAATTATTTCATATTTTTCAAATGCATATTAAAAATCAAGATAGCAATAAAACGGAGATGTATTTTTTACTTATAATTAGCATGATTATATATATATATATAACTGGATTAATAATATATACTCTTTCGTCAACAATATTTAAAAAAACTGTACCAATGGAAGTATTGAAATTTATATATACTTAAATATTTTTTTAAAGATTATTATGACAGTGTATACAAAAATTTTAAGATATTTCAAATTAAAATTGTTTTAAAGTATTAGCTACATTACACAGATTATTAGATGTCATAATAGTTTTTGGGAAGTTTCCAAAATTAAAATTACTCATAGTTAGATGCATTTACTTTAAAACATGACGTCAACAATTCTAATGTATGTACAGCCATCAGTGAAATGCATTTTTTAGAAATATTGTCAGATGGGGAAGATTAGTAATTCATTTACAATACTTCACCAACACTGGAGAAATTTGATGCTTTCTCTGGTTTAATCCAACAAATTGATTTGAATTAGAGCTGCTCAAGAGAAGCACAATAGTTATTGGCTTAAGTTTGACCCAAACACTAGTAATGCAGACGAGCACTAAAGCTTCTGTTCACGCTCTTTAATTCCCATAATGCTAAATTAGGACTTAACACAAGGCCTATTTGGGTTTAATATGTAGCGACTTTAACCCCCTTTCTGTTTACATATGCATATCTATTGGAATAACCAGAGGAAGCTGCAATTTGATTTGGATATCACCGACTGCGATGCTTACCATTTTAACCATTTATTACTATAGCTCAGTGATGGCGAACCATTGGCACGCGTGCCATTGATGGCACGCGGCACAATATTTTGAACACTCCACCGATCAAAACGATCAACTGTGTTTGATACTTCAGTCAAGGAATCTTAAGTGAGATTTTCTCAGTTCAATGAATTATCAGAAATGCTCAAGTTTATTATGTACCCTGATGTGACATTATTTGATAAACTGAGCTTGCCCCAATTCGATTGGTAGGAAATTGAAGAATTTGAAATATAACTTATATTGATTTCTAGTCTAGTTCAATATGGATTCAAAACTTTGTTGAAACAAGAAAAAAGTTAAAATAGATTGAAACAGAAAGATTAACAAGCAATATATGTAAAAACGAAATTTTGGAAACATTAAATTCGATTCCAGATATGTTTAACTGTTTGAAGTGTCAGGCTCATGCTATTTTAACCATATTTTCAACAACATATGCCTACGAGTCATTATTTTCAGGGATGAATAACATTAAAGATTTGCTTAGAGACCACTTGGCTGAGGACTCCAATTCAGCATGCATTCTGCTAAAAGTACCATCTTACAATTCGAATGTAAGTTATTTGTCATCTAATCTGCAACAGCAGAAATCACGCTAATGTTACTTGATATTAATTGAATTACACGTATAACTAAAAAATTTACTACTATAAAGTGCGCAATGTATTTTTTTTTGCGTTGTTAGTATTTAGTTTTATTATTTCCCAATAATCACAAGTCAAAATTATTTGACGGCACGTCTATACCTCACTAAGCATTTCTTAAGAAAAAATGGCACGTTGATCCATAAAGGCTCGCCACCCCTGCTATAGCTCTTTAATGTAATACAACAACTGGAGGATATGTGTGTGTGTGTAATTGTTACCTTAAATTTTCTCTGTGGACTTTAATCCATAATGGTTTTGAGTCCTCCTGGACTTCGAGTGATCATTTTCTAGTTAATTCACCAAACGGGAAGCAATAATAACTTTGTCTCCCAAAACTAAAATGTTAACGGTTTTCCATCAAGATGATGCAATCTTGCATCCAACGCATATTCAAACCAATCAGAAAAGCCGTTACTGGAGAAATCATACGATTTTAATAGCTTCCAGTTGACCAAGAACATCAATAGATGAGATCTCTTAAGCGAAAAAAAAGGCTTCTGGGAACTTCCTGTAAACCGAGTGTGCTAACGTTCAGCATTATGTGTGATGTTTTATGTGTGTGTTCATCAATATACATCGATGTTTAAATTCTAAAGCTTCCTCATTCTCCCTGCAATTGCAACCACCACATAATAAGGATCCCCTCAATGCCAAAATGTGAATTAAATAGTGCGCAATATATATAACAATATATATACATGTATGTAAAATGTAAAATGAATTACTATAAATATATGTACAGCTTATATAGAATTGTAATTTAGAGGTTTATTAATGTTAGTTAAAAGCTAGAGGAAAAATGGTTTTTAAAATGTAGGGTTTTTTTTTTTACTTTTCCCTGAGAAAACAATTTTGTTCAACATTTTCTCCTGTCATTTTATCAATTGTTCCTTAATCAATTTCACTTAGCAATTGCAGCTTGAATGTGATTATAATGTTTTTTTTTCAGTTATTCGATTATAAAGAAAGAAATTAAATTCATCACCTTCTTCGATACCGAGAAAGAGGAATTACAAAAAAATGACTCGCATTTTCTTGAAAACATGGGCAAATGTATTCGGAACAATAAAGGGTTTTTTAATTATTGTGGAACAACTTTCTTATTCGTTTTAAAATATTTTAGATTAATCAGATATGATAGATATATTTTTTAATATGGTCCTTCAGTTCGATTTAATTCCTAATGCTTTTCAGTTTTTGTAATTTTGCTATGGCAGAAAAAAATTTAATTGGTGGTACAGCCCTACAGCCGATATTCTACTTAACGCAAGGAAGAGATAAAGTCAACAAAGAGTGAGAAATTCTACTTTTAAAAGCATATTTATTCTGCAAAAAATTAATAAATAGAAATGAAATTGGTTTTAGATACAGATCTAAAATTAAACTGAATTGTACTTAAAAGTAAATGTCCTATGAAGTGAATAGATTATAAATATTTTTTTAATTTAAATATATTCAAAATTTTCATAAAAAATTATTTCTCGGCTGCTAAATACTTTTTTGAGGTGAACAAACCCAAATAAGTGTATGATCAAACATATTAGTTATTGCGTGTGTATTTGGATAACTTTTATTCACATGTTTTTTTTTGTGTGTGTACAGGATATTACAGCTAATTAAAAAGTATTATGATAACTATACTAAATTTAGAAGATAGTACTTTTTCATGATATAAACCAAGCCTTTTTCCTAAAAAAATATTTAAATTTTCAGAAGGGAAAGTGTACAGCATATTTGATTTATCAGTGTAATATCCTATTTCCTTTGCCACAAAATCTCAGTTTGTGTGATTCCATGCTTTCAATGAATTGCCGTTGTTATATAAAATCAAGCGAAATTCTTTAATTGAGTTACGCTTTATTTTCCTGCAAAAAAAGTATAAGATATCAAAGTTAGGATGGTTGTTCTTGTAGGAAACTAACACTTATAAATGAGTAAAAATTGTTGAAGGATAAACAGAGAGCAAAGAATCCCAGACTTATCAAAATATGTGTCGAGATCAGACTTTTATAAACCGGAATGTACTGACAACGAACAAATACAAATAAGTTAATATTCTGATATCTTAAATCATGATAATAGTGACTATCTGTTCAAATCCGTGGTACAGAAAGAATCTAAAAAGAACCGTGACGACGGAGAATCAACCTGAAAACCATATAATTGTTTAGTGATCTAAATGGATGAGTAATATCTTGATCCTGTCATCTGTTCAAGATTATGGCGTAACAAATGACTCACAGAAACTCCGATATCGTTGGCGAGAACAAATTAAGAACAAAAACTCACAACAAAATGATTTGTAGTCTTCGGTTGCAATTTTGATGGAAGTAAAGACGTTATTATGGCGGACAAGTTAAGTCAAAGTTTTTTCATAAACCTTTGAATGAAGAGCAGTATTATATACAAGAACCTAGTTCGGAATATATAGTCCTACTAAAGGAACTAAATCATTTAATGGGCTAACTTGGAATAATTTTATTGGCTATGTAAAATGTTCATTGGTTCAGTTTGAAACTTTTTATGCCCTATTTCTTAATTTCACGAAAAGTGATGAGCAAAAAACTAAACAAACCTTTTTGATATTTCTGCTACCATGCATTGAGTCTCAATTTCAGATTTGACAGTTCATGTTAATAGTCCACTTTCCTATTCTAGATGGTTGAAGACGGCAAATGGAGTTCTCAAAGTATAATAAGTTATTCTATTTTTAAATGCTGTGAGCATATTGATTCAAAATCAAAATAAAATAAAACTTCACAAGCGGCCCGAGGATAAATTTTGAAGCTATTGGTACATCAGGGTATCTATTCGCTTATCTCGAAAATGAGATCCTTGTAATGACCGTGAACTCAAGATGTTTCACAAAACTTTAGTTCAACCAATTGTTGAATGCTGAATCATTTTCTCTTGGGGAAAGATTTAGAAATTTCACCACAGACGGGATCAATTTGATTTGGAGGAATTGTTATTATATCCTCTTCTCTTCCATTATTACGAAGCATCACAGATGAAGGGATAAAAGATCTCTCACAATTTGATAAAATCGCTGCAATCCAGCGGTAGAACGCTATGTCGAACTTGTGACTAAAATATCTCGAAAGCTTTGTAATTGCAGCAAGAGACAGCACCCTCAGGTAGACTCTTTAATCAATATAAATATAACCTCTGAAGATAAAGTTCGGTGAATAGTCCTGTAATATTAAAGTAGATGACATAATAAAGAAAGTTACCTTACTGTCATTTGGAATAGTCCCCTCCCATAGCTATGCTCCACTGAGATCTGCTATACATATCCTGGAAACTTTGCAAGAAGTCTTCTTTTGGGATAGAGTTCAAAAGCCTCGTCACATTTAGTTGGATGTTTGGAATATCGTCAATATTGATAACACGTTTTTCTCATCTCTAAATTCTGGGTAACGATTTGTCGCACAGATTCACGGTTAATCTGCAGTTCATCAGCAATTAACCACCCCAATCAGTTGACGATCTTTAGAGATTAATTTCCTCACTTTCTTAATGTTTTTGTCACTGGTGGATGTCGTCAGTCTTCCTCTACGGGGTTTGTCAGAAACACTTTCCCTGCTTTTCGAAAACGGATGAACCACTCGTACGCAAACTTCATCTTCATAAACATGTACCAGCATCGCATAAATTTCTTTTGGTGTCTTTCCAAAGTTAAAACAGAACTTTAAAATAATCTTTTGTTCGTTCATTTTCCTGTTCTCAGTTAAGAACCAACGCACTAAACAAGCACATTGTAAAACAAGACTTACACAGACAGAGCACAAATGAGTCTCAACTGAACACCGGGGGGGGGGACACATGGTGGACACCTGCCACTATGCATGTGCAGCGTTTTTGTTTTGCCAATGTTGTCAGATCAGCCGTTCTGACATCATTCACCGAACTTTATTGTCAAAGGTTGTAATACCTGAATTTTCATAAAATTCTAACATTAAAGTAAATTTATTCGAATAAAAATACTGGATAATTTTTGTAAATTATACTTAAAAGTAAGTCTATGCATCATGTTTAAGAAATTCTAATTAAAAAATATTTTAACCACATTTATGAAATTTTATTCACTAAAAGAATAAAACAAAGGAGAATAAAAATATTATTAATTTTTCAAAAAAGAGAATATTTAGCTTTATGCGCGAACAATAAATATTTTTAATTTACATATTTTAATTTTTCTCCTGCTTCTTATACTCCAAACTTCAAGTTAAGAGCAATATCTTTACGACATCGGCAAACCACACAATTACAAAAAATTGATAAAGGAAAGAAAAAATATTCCTTTATTTTGCAAAGTTTTAAGTGCCTTGCGAGAGAAGGAAATATTTTTTTATCGGAAATATCTCTTTTTTTTTAGCTAAGTGAAAACAACTAAGTTGAAAAAAAAAGAAAAAAGAAAAAAAAATAGCCTCACCCTAATCATTAGTTTTCAATTTGTTGTTTAACTTTTTAAAAGCTGTGTATATAACTTGGGATGGGATAGGGTTTGACTTATTTTCTTAAGCCTCGTTTTATGCCCGGAGGAATAAAAAGCTAATAAAAGCTCTATGTTGCTGTTTAGAAATTAAATAATAGTTATAACACACTAAAAAAAATAAAATTTCTTTATTTTTATTTATAAATGTAAGACCTTTATCAGTAGTAATTATGAGAAGAATAATGATTCTAATAATGAATAATGTATCTAAAGTGTGAATATGATTATCAATGTGTGATTTTTAAAAATAAAATAATTTATTGTTTTAACTAAGATTTAATTTTAATAAATGTTTGTTAGCAGTTTGTTACCCTGAAAAACTGCTTTATATATGAAGTTATGAATTATTTATATTACCTTTATTTACTACAAGAATGTTATCAGCAAAAAGTCTACTTCAAAAAGGAATTTAAAAGGAATGGATCAAAGTATTTCATTATACTTAATAGAGCAATAGACAAATAGTATATTATTTGCAGGTTTGTAAACCTCACATATTGAATTTCACAACATATATTCATATTTCATAATTATCACATTTATCTCATAAAAATAATACTTTTTCTAAAATATGTTTATAAGTGTCCAATTTTAAACATTTTCAAATAATTTCACATGGTTCTTTAATTTCTCTAATATTTCATCTTTAAATACTACTTTAATATCTCTTTTCTCCAATGATTTCGTAGGGAGCAAAATCATATTCAGTCTGTTATTACCATGAAATAATTCTGACGTAGTTTTGATAGACAACGTTTTGAATTAATATTTGGTAAATTTTAAGTTTTATTTATATTTACAAACTGTGGCATCTAGCATCTGCTTCAAGTTCAATAAGATTCCTTGAAGTGTTAAATTGTTCTATGTTGTACAAATGATACACATCTAAGTTTATAGTTATGAATGTCACTTACTACCATTGGTTACTGATTGGTACAACACAGAATCAAGACTTAAGAAGAGAAATTAGAAAAACTTTTTTAGTGGATTTTCTTTTAATTTATATCATGTGAGAGAAAAGTGACATTGAGATTCATGATTTTTTTAATTTTAAATGTTAATTGTGAGCAGTTTAATAAAGTTGAGATAAAAATAGACCACAATTTTAATTTCTGATAGTTGTTCGTCCATCCATCGGGCATAATTTACTGATTGGTAAAGAAATATTTAATTCTTCCCCCAATCCTTTGGTGGGGGCTTGATAATAATAACAGAGGTGGGGGTGATCATATCAAAAAGTCGAACATTAAATATTATTTAGAAAAATTATTAATTTACTGAAAGGAAGCAAAACAAAATACATTCTGGCATAATAAAAAATAAAATACATATTTACGCTAATATAATATACTTATAAATGTATCAGTTCTGCACAATGTATTTGATTTAAGTCATCAATGCTATGCTAAGAAAAAGTTTAATAATTTCTAGTGACTCCATGGGCTTGTCATAAACAATTTTAATACGTTTCCTGATAATTTGTACGGTTTATAATTAAATTCGTATTGTCGCTTTACGTCAAAGTACATTATTGTTGAATTCAATACATTGTTATTGTATGAAGGAGAACGCGATGAAAATTGGGTCGCAAATCTTGAAAGTTTGATAAGCACTGTGTTACATTAAAAAATATCTCAATAATTTATACAAAGTTTCATGTAAAATACTCTCTTCACGTAAGCATTTTTTTCCTGTAAACCCTTTTTGATGTATATTTCGTAAAATAAAGAATATTCACATTAAAATGTTTATAAAACTAAAATAAAAGCTTAAAATTACTCTGTCTTTTAAATTTACCTTTTTCTTTTTTGTAAATCAAAAAAATAGAAAGAAAATGGCAGTTTTCGTTTTAATATCGACTTCTAGGTTTGAATATATTTACATCTACTTCTAAGCGAATTAGTCAAAGTTTTCAAGGAAGCGGCAGAGTCTCTCTTTCCCTTATTTAGTTTAAATAAATGAGTTTACTTAGAAGCCAATCCGTGTAGAAAGGACGCTGTTCTTGAAGTATCAGTATTAAGTCGAAAATAGGATCATTTTGTAATTTGCGCAAGGTATTAGCTAGCTTGGGAAAATACTGATAATAACGTTAAAATCTTACCCGCATATATATTTATTCATGTATTTTGTTATGAGTAGCCAAATAAAATGCTGGGGAAGAAGAAAATATTTCTGATGTATGAGTTAAACTAGGATAGTAAAGTGTTGTTAAATAGAGCTTTAATTAAGTTGATAAGCAAAATTAGTTGGAAATTAATTAGATTTTAAGTACTGTAAATTTTCAAAAACACACAACGTAGAGATTCTCAACCTTTTTCTTGTGGTACACGTTTAACAATTCTAAAATTTGGCGGCGGATTAATAATAAAGTAAGTTTAAAAGAATTTCATTTATCTGTAATACACTATGTAAAACAGAGTTTATGATAATAGTTTTTAATGTTAAATAAAACTACAAAATAATAATGTACTACTAAACTAATAATGTATTACAAAATGTGTTTATTGAGTAATTTATTACAAACAATTTATAAGAATACATTTAATGCTAAATTTGAGCTTGAGGAGTTTGATATATTTGGTCGTAAAAATGATAATTCCATTCTTATTTCGTCATCTACATTTATAAAATACTCGATCTTTTTTTTTTTTATATTTTTATATTTGTTAATGCTGAAAATTCGAATTCACGCAGATAAGATGTAGAAAACTGTAACAATATTTTAAAAACTTCTTTGGCTATTATGAGATAATTGCCTCTTTTTAATCCAAAAGGAATTCATTGGCTATTTCCGAATGTTTTGAAATTAAATCTCGGTCATTACAGAGCGAAAATAGTTTTTCCTTTTCATTCAAAGTTAATTCATATACAGATGTATCCGTTATCACAAATGGATTTCAAACCCAATCAAATTTCTTTTATATCCATCTATCCACGAAAGAATAAGTTAAATATAACAAGAATTCCAGTAGTTTATTTTTATAAAATGGACGAATAATTTGGTTCCGTATTTTATTTTGTTCTCAAATTAATAATTTTAAAAAACTTTGGTGGCTCACAAAAGTTTTGCAGCACAGTGGTTAGGAATCACTGTCTTAAATGTATAATGGACTTTTGAGATTAAAAAAAATTTCTAAAAACTCTTTTACTAAAAGAAATATGCTATTCTGCTAACTTTGAAAAAAATTAGAGATATTGTACAGAATATAAATATCAGGTAAATAATTTTAAAAGTTCAAGTGTTTCATAAATTTATTAAACGCTTGTGCTTCAAATATACTTCTTTTATAAAATTATATTAATTTTCGCTTACAAATTAATCACACAATAGACTTTCAAAGAATATTTATGGGTATAGATATGTAAAGGAAATATGTTCTTTTGATATAGATTCCCTTAATAGATGCACTTTTCTGATCCCATTAAAATAACAATTTGTTCTAATTTTGTTTTGTGTTTGGGACAAAATAAATTATTCTATTTTTTCACAGTTCTTTTATCAATTTTTACTTCAATTGGGACTAAAAGATGACACCATATATTTACTCATGTAATAAATTTAAATACAATAAAATTTTATTTTTTTTATATGAAAATGATTTCACTTTTTGAAAATAGTTCTGTTTATAAATATTAAAAACTATATATGAACATATTTCATAAAAGTTATTAAGTAATATAGAATATAAGCTTACACACTTTAAAGCGTTTTCTACTTTTCATCGTCTTGCTTTTGGCGACATTCTTTCATTTCTTCCGATAGTTAAACTCTTGAGTTTACATATTTTCAATAATTTGGCAAGATTAAATTTTCACCATTAATACAATCCGCATTTGAGATTTTGGCAATCTTTCTTCCATTTAATTCAACCCTGGATGAACTATTTCTTGCTGATTAAATATTGCATAAGTATTAATTTAATTTTGGAATATATTTCTTCTTTCTATCTCTTCTATAAACTTATTTTATGGAGAAATCAACTGGTTAAATATTTGGTAAATGAAAGAGGGAAGGTTTTTCCAATACCATAAAATTGATTTATCCTTACAATTCAGTCCTAAGCTTGAATTTCTAATGAGTTGTGAATTTTGTAGTTTTGTATTTCCTTGTGTACTGGAATTATTTAATTTTTCTTATTTCATATATATGTAACATCTTAAATATTTCGGTATATTTTATGTCTTACAAGCGTGTGCAATCCAACATTCCCAAAAATTAATCTACTTACTATCGATATGATCATAAAATCAATTAGATTACGATACTAAAGTGGTTTTTAAATCGATTATTACAAGAATCCATTTGCAGCAGAACTTTCAAATTAATATAAGGTAATTTATTCTGAAATGTGATGAATGAAATTAAATATATACCTTTATTAAAATAACTTCTTACAACCTAATTTAGTGCACAAAGTTAGTCTGGTACTAAAATAGAGTTTTTCCTCTTAGGAACACGCATAAAATTAAGTATATTCCATTATTAAATTCATCTCTTGGAAACTAGTACAGTCTTTTAGAGTGTCTAGTACCTTCCACTAAAAGCAATTAAGTTTCGTCCTTCATGCGTTAAAAGCTGAAAACTAAGTTCTGTGTGCCCATAATAATATGATTTTAATCTGGTTTACTGGTCTATTTACTTACGTTGTGAAATAAAAAAATGTTTTCTCGTAACTTCAGAACTAAATTAAGAAATATTGCAGGTAGATTTTAATAATGCGAATCGGATGAATTTTTGATTTTCTGGAGAGTATGTTTAATGAAATTTATATATAGCAGACTAACGGTTTTTTAAAAACTTTAATGGACTTTTGTTCATTTTCTTTATTTATAATCTAATGAAAGAATAAAGAGGTTATTTTCATAAGAAAAAGTACAGTTTTAAAAAAATTCTAGATATTTTAAAGAAAACGTGGTTATATAAATGCTGGAATTGTAATTTATTTTTTCTTAAATATTTTTGTAATACTTATTGATATAAATATCTTAAGTCAATGGTCCCCAGCCCCCGGGCCGTGGGCCCGTACCGGTATATCAATTAAACAATTCCGGGCCACCGGAGGAACATGAAAATATTTCCATTTCACTTACTGTAGTGTATTTTACTCTGGGGTTTGTGTAACTTTGCATGTTAAATCACTTTATATTCATTTTTTGGTGTAACTGTATTTTATTCTGAAGACACATTTAAATACAATCAAAAGTAAAATGATTGCTATTATTGCTTATGCCACCTGATCGACAGTAACATCAGATCAAGGTTCATGAAGTTCCTCGTAGCTAAGGCAGCGTTTATCAAACTGTGGGGCGCGCCCCCTTTGAGGGGCGTGATAACTCTACAAGGGGGCACGAGCATGTTGAAAAGTTGAAAACTAAAGATTATTCAAAACATTACTAATTTACTGAAAGTAAGCAAACAAAATACTTTCTGACGTAATAAAATATAAAATACACATTTATACTAATATAATACACTTATAAACGTATCTGTACTGTGTGTACAATGTATTTTATTATTAATTTAACAATACTAAGTTAAGAACAAGATTGATAAATACCAGTGACCCCATGGGCTTGTATTAACACTTATCTTAATGATTTTTGTACGGTTTATAATTTATTCCTTAACTGCCGATTAAAAGTTACGCCGTTCGGTCCCCAATGCCATGGTTTTCCACGTAGACGAGCGTATTTTGATGTTTTTTGCGGGGAGGAGAAAAGGAATAAATAAGCAAAGTCGTCTGAAATAAGTAAATCCTTTGCAAAGACCGTTAAGGTCATTTAATTGTAATCCAAAACCTTCGGAATAATTTTATGGATAACAGTGTACAGAAAAGATCGTACTTCGGAAAGACGTATATATACGTCCAGAAGATTAATGCTTTGGCTGAGCGAGACGTTTATATACGTCGGTGGCACATAAGAGGTTAAAGTCATACTGTAGCTTTAGTATAAAAGTTTTGTATTATTGAATTTAATACAATGTTATTGTATGAAGGGGGGCGCGATGAAAAGGATGATTGAATATTGGGTCACGAGTATTGAAAGTTTCAGAAGCACTGGGCTAAGGGCTAGATTTTTACGCCTGTCGTTAGCCTTAGCTTTGAGCACCATGCAGATAACTGTACTACTTTGCTCGGTTCCTCGCCAATTTTGAGGGAAAATCCCCCGAGCGTGGTAGGCCCTCCCACCTCTCTTCTCCTTCTATCAACCTCACGAGAGGACTTGCGGATTGACGGCTATTTATAGTTTCTCCAAGCCGCGAAGGCAATATACATTTACAAACATCCATGCCTTCTCTGGGATTCAAAACCCAGACCCTACGGCATAGCAATCCGTGTCACTAACCACTATACCGGAGGAGCAAGTGCAGTAAAATGATTAAATCAAATGAATCTAAATTAAGCAATCAAAATCCCCCCCCTTCAGCGGGCCGCGGTAAAATGATCAAACGTTGACCGGTCCGTGGCAACTGAAAGGTTCGGAAGCACTGTCAATCTACTTTACGCCGCTTCGACTACCGAGTGATCATAGTTGCCAATTCATGACCGATGTTGTTTCTGTAAAATCGTGGGTTCGAGTCCTGGTGATTCTAAATTCCCATTACGTAAGAGGTTGTTGCACGTTAAATCTGTTGAGACTCGAAATTCTCTCGTTGGAATAGTGTGAAAGTTTGGAGAGTGGAGAACCAGCTCAGAGTTGTCCTCGTCAATGGACTAAATTCATGAAGGTTACATGATAAATACAGTCACGAGGTCTTTATTGAATTCAGATCTGCCATTAGTCTTATTCTTGTTATTCTGCTTGTAAAATTTAGACAAAATTTCAAATTTGATGTAAATGTTCCAAGTAACAAAATTCTTCAAAATGTTTCTTTTCTTTCTTTTTTTTTTTTTTTTGGAAATTAAAAAAAAAAATCTTATGTTATACGTGTATTTTCAATCAGGTGCATTTTGTTTACATATGTGCGTTATTATTGTTGACAAATATGTACAGTTTAAAAGACAGTTTCTGTAACAAGCAAAAGTTGGCATCAGTGAAGTGCACGAATTGATTGGCTGGAAACAATTCTGATTGCAGTTATCCTATGACTATGGCGTCACATGAATTTTACCCAATGACCAAGGCTCAGAATTTCGAGGTCAATCGTCAGTACCCCTATATAGATTGAAATACGACTTTAAAACATAGTAAGTCAATCAATCTATCGTGTGTCATTTCCGAAGGGAAGGAAGGAAAGTTGCCAGAGCTGCAGAGACTGAGACAGGTTGAAATTTTACGCGATAGATGGCGACACCACCTATCTCCACCTCCACAATTTAGGCATAGATTGGAGGGGGAGGGAAATATTCTCCAACACCCTGCACTCATGGTTTCTTCTGTGAACGCCCACAAGACTTTCGGACCCACTGATTTAACGAACATGTGCTCCGTGTGTACTCGGAGGGTATTTGGGAGCATCGGGCATCGAACCCAGGCCCTCCGGTATAAAGTCCGATGATGTAACCACTAGGCTACCCACATCCCCTAATCAATATATTTAGGCTTAGTTAACTTTAAATTGCTTTAATTTGTGTAATCCATCATTCAAACATTATACACCAAAGAATTTACTATGCATACAACATAATTCATTATAAAAAAAGCTTCATGTATTTCATTTTTTTGTTGAATATTCATATGCATTATATATTGAAGCAAGAAGAATATTTCATGTATTACTGGAACAATCTTTTTATCCATAAGAACGATACAAAGGGGAAAAAAGAAATAGTGTTTTCTGCAAACATATATACAAAATTACTTTTTCTCTGATTTCATTTTCCTACTAAGCGATTATGTTACAATACGATCCTGAATTCCAAAAGCGTGGTTCTTTTTGTATTTGCCTTGAAGGCTGGTTGCCTTTCTTAAGTGTTCTTTTTAATCATTCTGAAAGCCTGCTGAGATGTGCTTTCATATGTGTGCTTTTATTTTTCAATCTACTTGTTTATTCTGAATTTTATTTTGTGACTTTTTTGATTCCTGTCCTCTTTTTTTCCCCTGGCATTATTTGCTTATTACGTGACATTTTATTCCTAAAACTTTCGAAATATTTTACCATGATGTATATCTCCCTTTATATTATCATTTACATCATTCTTTTTTTTTAATTTCACCAGTAAAAATGCTTTTAATTAAGTATACGATTCTGGGCAATACTAAGAAGTTTAAATTATAGTCAAATTAGTTTTAAAAAAAAGAATATATTTGCTTAATAATTTTGCAAATAATTAAGGATAAATATTTGTTTTAGTATGCGAAAAAATAAAACAAATCCGTGTTTAAGAAAGCATTAACAGATATTTATAATTAAGATTGTCAATGGTGTAAATTTATGAATATTTAAAAAAAAAATAATATTTTTGCTATGAATAACTTTGGACATTAATATTTAATCTTCCAACATATGAAATTTGCACCAATCAACTATGAATCCTGACACTTCTTTGTTTAGGCATGAAATCTTTGTCTAGACACTTAGACATTAGTTAAATATCTATGCATAAAACGATTATATTAATTATATCTCCTAGTAACAATCGAAACTTATTGTATGTTTATCGACTAATTACACTTCTCGAAGTTAATTTTTAGAATATCCATATTAATATCAGACATTATATAAAAAAACTACAATAATGTCATTAATCATTTCATTATTTGCACCATAAAAAGAAAGCCCTAATTGACTATTAACACTGTTATCCTAACAAGAATTTAATTCTGAATGCTGAAAAAAAATTACATTTAAAAATATATGCTTGTCTCTTTACAACTTCCTTAATATAAAAACATCTTCACATGATGTCACATTCATTACTGTTTTATATATATTTGATTTTATTTAATCTACATCGTAATGTGAAGTAATCCGAGGGATACTGGCAGAGGATCTCGTAATTTTGAAGCAAGATTTAATGAAGAAAACAGCACTTAAGCTGCCCCTTCTCTCTCGAGGGCTTTGATACTCCATCAAATTTAGTTATTAAACTTAGTAAGTTATTATATTAGATTAGAGTTGTTATTCCATTCTTATATATGTGTAACAAATTATTATTACTCCTTTAGTATCTTTCCCCCCAAGTCTGTGAAAATTTATCATTTGTTCCCGACATACTTTTGCATGTATCAAATGAAACATACATGGTAGGGTCAAAAAAAGTTCCCAGAATAGGTAAATTACCAATTATTCAAAAATAGAACTTTAATTTAGTCTTATTGGCCTTCAAAGTATCGTCCTCCTGCTTCCCCATACTTATTCCAGCGCTCGTATAAATGTTCATAATACTCCTGTAATTCATTTTTTAAGAGTTCCTTCAGTTGGTTCGTCGCATTTTGGATCACCTTACCTGAATCCGCAAAACGACGTCCCTTTAATTTCCTTTTCAGCCACGGAAACAGATAAAACTCATTTGATGCTGCAAACGTTTCCGCATGCTATCTTCGGTATCTCTAGCGTCTCAGGTAATTTCTTGAGCAAAACTGTGAATTTGATGTTTGCACGCTACTCCAAAACAACATTGCAAAATCCGACGAATGAAAAATTCTCTTTGTCAGAAGTAGTTTACAGCTAACATTTATGATACAGGAAAGGAATTCCAGATAGATGTGTGTTTTCCTTATTAGGGCTGTCAACCCCCAAAACAGATACTTCCCCTCCAACGAACACCTGCGTGAATGTAGAGGATCATTCCGGGAACTTTTTGACTTTAGTAGTATATCCTAAAATTGTCATTTCAAACATAAAGTTGTCTTTTTTCAATTGTTCCATATTTTTAATTATCTCTTAGTAAATAATTACCAAATGTTACTGAAAATTCAACATTAAGGAAGAATGGCTAGAACATTATACACACTTCAGGGTAGGTGTACCTCACTGAATAATACACTTAATGGGAAGTTTCCAGCTCTAAGTCTCGCCCTAAATAGGAACAAGTTTAGGAATCTGCAGAATGAAAATATGCATGCCGTTAGAAATCTTTGTAGACATTCTGGTTTTGGGCAGATAATTCCAGGTCGAAACCAATTAAGGCTGTTTGAACAGACAGACAATTTTACGAGGGACATGGTGATTAGATTAAGAAAGTCATGCTGGTCCATGTATCAAATTTCTGCTGACATCCACTTAGATGCTTCAATGGTGCAAGAAACATGGTAAAGTTGGATAGAACATGGAAATGTGGCCCGTTCCAGGAAACCAATGAAACCAACGCAAAATCAGAACTCAGGGATCAACGTATCCATCGACAAGCGATGGCAACCTCTCAAGCCACTTTTGTCGCCATTTTTTTAGCATGTACAACCACATTTAATATTCTTATATCGATCACAACCATTACGCACTGACTGGTTGGTAGAGGCTTCCACTCATGACGTCTTTTAAGAAAACTGTCATTGACTTCACAGCTTAGATGACTTTGCAATGTTGCCGGGCGAGTAATATAAACTTTCAGAGTTGTGTTCTCATACGATTTATACTTTTGCTTGTTCATTGATATTCGCTATGAAGAAGAAGCATAACAGGTTTTATACGATCCCATTTGAAGTAAACACCCCACTTCGCGATAACGTAGCTTCTTAATTTGGGGCGTAAGACAACAACTTACTATTAAATAGCATTTAGAGCATTATTATGTCCGAAGGTTACGTGGATGATGCATTGTATCCGGTAACACTCCTCTTTCTTTCAGGGACATTTACAATCTTTTACTAATAGTATAATGCTTGTCCGCTCATTGTACGTAACAGGCAATGTACTGTACAAGATGTACATATATTTCTTTGACCATTATATTCTCCTGAACTCTCACCAATAGGACACATCAAGTACCTGAATGGACTTCACTTGTATGCCCTGGAAACACCATGTTCAGAAGATAAACTGTAGCACATGGTTGATAGGGAATGAAGAGCAATTCTTCAAGACCCCAGCTATATATATCATTGATTTTATAACTAGATGTATTACTTTGTATATCGTCATCCACGATGGTCTTACAACCTGATGAGCTCTGCCCATGTTACACAAATGCCATTTCAAAATAAACATCACATTATTCGCTGCTGTCTGTCTCCATTTTTGCTGGGTTTTTTTCCTCCATTCTTTCTTAGTGTTACATTTTCAATTTAAGGTAGTACATATATTGTAAAAATAGTTTGAAACCAAATCGGGAATCAAATGAAGTTGATTTTTTTTTCTTTTGTTAAAAAAGAGGCTAAGATAAATTTAATTTTTATCAAGAGCTTTCAAATGTCCATTGAAATGAATTCAAATTTTAAGATATAGTACTGCATATACATAATAAAATAATATCTACCCCCGTCCTATTAAAATTTGAATGCTCTGGCACCGCTCTTCATATCGAATATATAAATATAGAATTTATGTGGTTCTCAGTCCAGTAAACAAGATGTATTATTTGGTTTTTTTGCATCAAATTTTTTGTTTTGTGTATCGGATTTTATATTATTTTTATTTTTATCTATCAATCATATTTTTTCAAGTTATTCTTTTATAGCTAAGGTATGTATTGAAAATTGTAGAAAGGATTTGTCAAAGTATAGTTATCCTTACCACTAGAAAACTATTTGTAAAAAAAAGTATAAAAATTGATCGAAATTCGAATGCTTTCTTTTTAGTTGAATAGAATATAAAATCACTCTTACTTTATTTTACTTACAGAAAGAAAAAAGGATTTAGATTAATAAATAACGTAGAACTGGTTTTTTACATGCGTATATAATACAGAATATCTTATAAATTGGAATTTTTTTTCTGTTTTTTGGCAATTATTCAGCAACAAGAATCTTATATAATTTTCTCTACGTGTGCAAAAAAAACACTTGTGTAAATTAAATATACAATATTCTAATTAATAAGCCATAAGTAAGCATTATATAGTAGGGTGTATTATAGTGTGTTTTTATAAGACTCAAGAGAATTAAAATTGTTTTACCTTTCTAAATGTCTAAACATAAAAAAAAAATATTTCAAAATAAATTAATTAATTAATAAAAAATAATAACAATAAATTAAATACATATTTTTAACCTTTAAAGTATCTGAACACGTTCAAAGTATTTCTTTAAAAATATACTAAAGCATTATAAATACTTATTAAGGATCAATCCCAAAAAATATTAAGTCATAATCACACACACAGTAACATTTAAAATAAATTTTCAAGCATCTCAATTATAAATAAAATTGTAACAATTTTTTAAAAACATAAACATATTTCAAAACACTTAAAGAAAAAATAACAAACTTATATCAATAAGAGTATTACAATAACAAATTACATACATTTATCTGGGAAATGTACTAAACTTTTAATGCTTTATTAAAATATAAAGTTTTTGGAGCTGAGAGATAGAATAAATAATATAAGAAATGCGACATTCTTTATGAGACCATTGTTTAAATTACATGCCATAATTCAAAAATATCCATACAGTAAGAATTGATTTTTGTACATTTCCTAGAAAATAAAATAAATAACAGATTCAAAAATTTTCACAGAAATACATTCATAACATTTGTAGTTATCAGACTCGCCATTGTAAATTTCGAATAATTTGAATACCCACTTCTGGTAGATTCAAGATACACTTCCAG
>BMAV01001214.1:305014-316406 GCA_019973955.1 Trichonephila inaurata madagascariensis
ACAGTGAGCTTCAGCAGATTTAACGTGCACAGTCTCCTTTGCACGAAAGATCTTCTGTGGCCAAAATAATGAACCATTGGCTCGATAACACTGTGAACCTCAACAGATTTAACGTGCACGGTCCCTTTTACACGAAGGACCATCTACGGCACAAGAACTGAACCACTGGCTGGATAACACTGGAAACGATATTGTGACCATGACCACTCATCTACTGCTGGCCTCGCAGTCTGAAGCAACACGAGGACTACTGGCCATATTCCAAAGTCACAAGACTCAATGAGACATAGAAATCTATCATTTACATACCTGTAAAAATATTAAGGGATCTTAGGGGTGTTAATTTTGTCTCGAGATTTGAAAATATAAACTATTTTCAAACAAGTATAATTCTTTTAAATTTGAATTAAGTAATTCGAATCTCTTGCACATTTTTACAAAGGACAATGGTTTCAAAAAGTACAAAATGTTTGAAATATAATCATAATTTTAAAAATTTTAAGCATATGAAAATGAGAAATAATTTTGTACTAAATATTAAGTAATTTTTGCATTGTGCACGCTATTTTCTAAAATAGTAGCCTTTGCTGTATAAGACTTTATAGAATAATAAGATGTATCATACTCTTTAAGGTATCCGAATACGTTTCGGAACCGTGATTTTAAAAAAGCGCATAAATGAATAATTTTCATGATATTTAGTGTCACTTAGATTAGAATACATGTATAAAATTGTTTTAAGGATTATTTTTAAGGGAAAAAATATTTAAATACAATATTTCGGCAAAAAATTAATCTAGAATAACCTTTTTTTCAAAATGTTCTCCTTTTGTGAAAAATGCTTCTATTATAATAATATTTTGCCTGTATATAGCTCAGACCTCTGTACAGATGCTCAACTACGATTTTTCAAAAATTCACATTATTTTCAAAGTTACAACCAATTGTAATAATTATCGGCGTTTTTTTCTTAAAATTTCTCCCCTCTGTTGTCGTAAAACATGGATAAACCCACTTCTATTTCAAAAATTCTAGTTGAGCTTCTGTACAGTGGTTTGAGCTATAGACAGGCAAAATATTATTATAATAGAAGCATTTTTTACAAAAGGAGAATATTTTGAAAATAGGTCATTCTATGTTCATTTTTTGTCAAAATATTGTACTTCAATAATTTTTTATTGTAATACTATTCCTAAAACAATTTTATATACATTTTCTAACCTAAGTGATACTAAATATCATAAATATTATCCATTTTTACGCTTTTGCAAAATCACGATTCCGAACGTAGTCGGATACCTTATATAAACCCTACTAATGTAAGAATAATATATCTTTTGTATTTCGAGATAATTGAAAAATTCTGAAACTTTTTTAAAAAGATTTGAAAATGTATTTTTTTTATTGTTTAAAAATGTTATTCATTATTCTATTTATATAAAAGTACTGCAGTGTAATAAGAATACATTTAACTTTATAAATCAATTTATTGCTAGTATAATTAAAACTACTAGTTTAGAAAATAGCATGAGCAACATAAAACTTAATATTTCCTATAGAAATATTTCTTATTTTCATATGCTTATAATTTTTTAAATTATGGTTATATTTTAAACATTTTACACTTTTCTGAAGTCTCATTCCTTTATAAATAATTCGTAAATATTCGAATTATTTAATTTTAATTTCAGAGAAATATATATATTTGAATATTATTTATATTTTCAGCCATCTAGAGAAAGTTAACACCCCTGAGATACCTCAAAATCCTTCTTGTAAAATTGTTTTAAAAAATTCAAATAATTTCACCATTCTCCAAGTTCAATTTTATGATATTTCAAAAACTTAATTAACATTTTTCTGAACTAATTTTTTAATGTTATTGAAAGAAATATTTAAAAGATTGAAAAAGGGATTTCATTTTTGAAGACACCGACTGTAAAAGAACCAGAAATACAATGAACAAATTTGTAACAATGTTTCTTTTCCTTTCTTTTTACAAAAAAAAAAAAAAATCATTAAAGAAATACTGTAAAAATTCTTCATGAAAGAATTCTACACAGAATGAAGAATGCCTACGAAAAAAGGACACGAAAATAAAAGGTATTCTTACATTAAGAATTTCAGCAATGTGTATGCTTAGCACTTGTCTGAAAAAAAAATCTTCCAGGTAAGAAAAAACTCAGTTGTTCAAAAAAATTCCAAATTACCATATAAAAACTGTAATTGAAAAACTAAATTCTTTCAAATATATATATATACGAATTTATAAATAAATCTCATTTATTCCTAAATAATAATAATAATACGAGTAATTCGCTGTTATTCTTATTGCACCTTGCAATTTTCTTGCGGAAAAAGTTAATTTATTGCACGTGTGCTGAAATAATTTTTAAAACTTGAGTTTTGATCTTTATATATATATATATATATATATATATATATATATAAATATATATACTATATTTACAATTAGATTTAACGACTTAACAGTTTCTTTTTTTTCTGTCGTATTATGTCAAAAAATAAGCATATTTTTTTATAAATATTTTTAAAATTAAATCAATTATATAAACTCTAATCAGCAGTCAAAAATTTTATAAATATTGAATTTAAAGAATTAGGCTAGTTTTTATTTCATTGAAAAAACATGTTTTACCTAAAAGTTGGCCTTTTTCCGAAGAAATAAGCAAACTGGAAAAAATACTTTACAAAAATGGATCTTAGAACTAAAAAGATAGTATTGTACAGTAGAACCTGTTTTTGTGCGGTCCTTTTTTATGTGATTTTATTTTTCAGCGACCGTATAAAAAAAAATTCTGCAGTATTTGGACGAATTTGCTTGTTGTATGTAAGAATTAATGAAATTTTCGAATATTTTTTTTGGGTGGTTATTATTATGCGGTTCCTATCAACTGCTTAAAAACGGGTTCAACTGTACTTGCAATTATAACTATTCTCTTAAAATTTCGATTTTGTGTGCGGGGACAAGCAAGCAGGAAGACAAGCATAGTCCAACATCGCAATCGGGACAAAAATATCGAGTTCTTTTTTTACTGGTTTTCCAAAATCGTTCCTTTCCGAACAGTACACAAAATATTGCCTTGTTGGAATTAATTTTTTATCAGTGGGTGCAATCACTTCTAAAAAATGTTTTTCAGTCAATCGTAAAGGATTGGGCAAAATTTCTGGACGTTTTTTTCTCCCATTTACGGCCCCATGTCTTTTAATAAGGCGATATATAATATCAAGCCTGAAATTCAAATGAGATAATTTTCCTCCCAGTTTGTAATATAAAACGAAATCATTCCAAAATGGTGTATCTAAAAGGTGGATGAATATTTTTTTGTAATATTTCTTGTCTCTCTTTTTTATTATTGAATGATTTGTGAGAGGCAGATCCATTCTATCTACACCTCCCACCGTATTATTGTACGCCATAACTACCTGTGGTTTCCAATTGACCTCATCCTGGTAAGACGTTACTTCAATCAACACAGAGTATAGTTGATAACAGAGAGGAGACTTTTTTATCCATCCATTCGATGATACATACTTTCTCTCTTTGGTATGTGCACAGATTTCTCCTTTTTTTTCAATTTTTTTTTTTTTTTTTTACTGTAACTCATTTAGGACGTTTTTCCTGTTAAGTTTGAGTGTTCCATAAATATCTGTATAATAATTCAGAAAAATATCTGCAAGTTCTGGAGAAGTGTGATAATTATATGTTGCTAGGCAATATCTTTTATTCAACAGTGGCTGCATAAGAGTCATCACTACTTAAGAAGACTTGCACAAATGCTGATAATCACCATTGAAAAGGGTACCTTTACCTGTATATATAACAAATTGATACACATATTTATTAGATCTGCATATCTCATCCAATCTGCATATTTATTAGTTTCAGAAACTATCAAGGAAGTTATCATCAAAGAAAACTTCAGAAAATTGTAGAGTTCCATTGTCTAAATCAATGTTCAAATTAACTGCTGGATTTTCAGTTAAGGAAAAGCGTGGCGGGGTTAAAGAAGGATTACTAATATCAAGTTCACAAAAGTTCTGAACTTGAGTTAGAGCCTCTGAACTTTGCTTTTCCTCGTCATCAGAGAAGTCCGATAACAACTTTCATTACTTCTAGGTCATCTACAGAAATTTCATATTTACTATCTGAGTCAATATCAGAATTACTTTCTGTTATGAGCATCACACAATCACTCATTTTTCTTCTATTTTAAGCTCCAAATTTAAAAGAAACAGTGTTCGTAGAGTGCAGTACACCGATCTAGTAAAAAGAAAACCCCCGCCTTAATTTGTCTCAAAGAATGCAGTAAAACCTAACCTTGAAACCGATTTAGACATTTTCTTTTGTAATCCTAACTTTACTCGACTATTAGAGACATCTGTTAGAAACATTACACACTAACCGAGCAAAAAATGCGGGCAAATCAAAGGATTGGAGTAGAAAAAAATGTTGCCCAAGCACCGCTCGGGCAAATCAAGGAAGTGCCTGAGTGGTGTTCGGGAGAAACTGAGAAAGTGGTTAAAGGCAATTTTCAATTTATTTTAGATTTTTTATATTAAATTAATTCTGAAAAAAAATAAGGTTTACTTGCCTTAGGCCATAAAACTGAAAAAACTATGAAAAATTCATAAAACATTTAATTCTTCATAGGTTATTTTTCTAATTTATTTACATAGACGTTACATTACATTTTATTTTAAATTATTTATTGCCTGATGTATTTTCATAGATTTTTTAACATCACATAATTTCTTTAAATTTGTAGCTAATAAAATGTACAAAAAGTTGAATATGTCATCAAATAATGGTTTCAAAAGAAATACTTCTATATTCTTTTCATATATTTCAACTATAGAATTAAAATTTAAGAATTAAAGTTTTTTTTCAGTAATTTTATTCCGTTCCGTGGAAAGGGGGGAGGATCAAAAATTTTGAGAATTAAACAAATTTTATTTCGTTTTTATCAAGTTACTTCAATAACTATTCGAAAAAGTACTTAATTATTTTAATTAGCTCTTAACTATCGTTTTATGCACAAAAAATATTCTGTATACTGCATTTTAATTTAAATCTCTTTTTCGTAACTACTAAGACATAAAAATTAACATACTGATACAAAAGAAAAGTTATACATTAAAAATGACTTAAGTTTGCCGTACGAAAACTTGAACATAAAAAAGAAAGTTGTGGTTTTTCTCCTTTAATATATAATTTAATGTACCCTCTCTTTTTAAAATATTGGACATTATTCATTACATTAATTAAGTGACTCTTTCTCAATTCATATACTTAAAATTAATAAGCCCTTAGAATATTAAACTTTTTCTTCTCTTGTCATAAGGGATTTTTTTATAAAAAACAGAGCTTGAAAGTCAAAATGGTTGAGAAGATTAAAAGATTAACTTTTTTTATATAAATGAAAAAAAGACGGAAAAAACTGAAATGTTTTTATTATCTTTGGGGATATCTTGTCTCGCCTATATGGTTACAGATAATTAAAATGACTTGCTGTATAGAGTTCCACAGTAATTTTGAAACGTTTCCTTGATGTAATTGCCACATTGCGGGAAAGTAAACTGCACTCTTGATAAGCCACAATCCTATAGTTTGCGAATTTCGGCACATACTTATAGCCATTTCACCTTCTTTTAGGAGGCTTAACATGATCTTCCAACAATCAACTAACGTACCAATACAATTTCCAAATGAGAAATCCACTGCGTAACTTTCCTTTTAACTTTTTATATTTACTGCAGTTTTTTTCATTTCGATATTTTTTTTAGATCATTACATGGAAAATTAAGGGATATACATAAAAAAAAATACTCATCTTTGAGAAATTTAATCCGTTAGAGAAAATTAATTAATTAAAGATATTCAACTGCACATTTAACTATACACACACTGTTCTCTTAAAATAAATAGTCAAATCGTTTTCTAAGGTCTTCATTAACATACAAAAAAGATAAGACACTTAAATTTTGACATTAACTATTTTTTCCGAGACAAAAATGGTAATCGTCGCAATCCGCTGAAAACGCAATTTCTGCTGTAGAACTATTTGCCTTCCTCGCTAAAGTACCCCCCTAGAACCCGTGCTGCAATATATCTTGGAAGAGTAGATTTCAAAGAATATTCCTGCTAAGTATCGTCAGAATATTCGTAAAAATGGTTATTCTATATATCTAGAGGTACTTATAAGTACCGTCGGTAGATAAAGGGTTAAACACAGTTTGTGATGCCTGCTCTCCTTCCAGTGGCTTCGGTTGTACTTAAATGGTAATTATTTGTAAATTCCAGCATTTTTCTCTCGTGCGAATTTTGTGATTTTATGATTCATCTTTCATAGTATTGCAATTTTAACGGCTAACAGTCAGTATATTTGTAACCTACATGCAATGAGTATGTAAACTTGATATGATAATTATTCCTTTTTGTATGGTAATTGTTATAGAATTATTAAGTTTCCATTACTCTATGCTTTTTTCATAATAATGATGAAACATTCGTTTTTAGTGGGTAATAAAGAATTATCCACTGTGAGAACTATTTTTGATTTGTTTTTATTTTATAATTTAGCACTTTCATTAAATGCTTTTATAAAACTTTAACTTAGGTTAGCACTACATATTGTACTTATTTTAAATTTGAGAGCTCAAATTAATTCAATTAGTTAAGAAACCAGCTAAACGTAATTCGAAAATTATTGAAAATGACTTAATTGTAAATAATACTTGTCTTTAAATGTGTTAATAAATACATTATTTTACCATACAGAGAGTATAAAATTAAAACATAAAAAGAGTAACAAATAAAATTAAAAAGATTACCTACAAACGCTGTTTGAAGCAAAATTTCAAATGTATTTTATAATAGATACAAAAAATTGGAAATGAGTTAAGGTGTCCGACAACGTTCGGAACCGTTATTTTGCAAAAGCCCATAAATAGATATTATTTATGATATTTAGTGTCACTTAGATTAAAAAATGTATATAAAATTGTTTTAAATATAGTATTACAATAGAAAATTATTTAAGTACAATATTTTGACAGAAAATGAACATAGAATGACCCATTTTCAAAATATTCTCCTTTTGTAAAAAATGCTTCTACTGTAATAATATTTCGCCTGTATATAGCTCAAACCTCTGTACAGAGGCTCAACTAGAATTTTTTAAATATATAACTTAGAAGTGGGTTTATCCATGTTTTATGACTACAGAGGGGAGAAGTTTTAAGAAAAAAAAGCCGATAAGTATTTCAATTGGTTGTAACTCTGAAAATAATGCGAATTTGTCAAAAATCATATTTGAGACTCTGTACAGAGGTCTGAGATATATACAGGCAAAATATTATTATAATAGAAGCATTTTTCACAAAAGGTGAACATTTTGAAAAAAGGTTATTCTAAATTAATTTTTTGCCGAAATATTGTATTTAAATCATTTTTTTTTTGTCAAAATATCCTTAAAACAATTTTATACATGTATTCTAATCTAAGTGACACTAAATATCATGAAAATTATCCATTTTTAAAATCACGGTTCCAATGTAGTCGCATACCTTAAGTGAAAAGTTTGGGTTCACTATATATGCTATATTAACCAAATAATTTTATTTACATAGGAAAATTTTTTTGATATGGAGAAGTGGTCTGAGATAAGGTCCTATGTTTTCATGTTTGGCAATGAGAGTCTTAGAAATATTTCAGACTCTAAAGTAAATAAGGCGAAAGTTAAAGAAAATATATGGAAACTGATTGCAATAAAGATGTTACAATGTTATTCTAAAGATATATGTTGGATTTGTTCTCATTTATTGTTACATACTGACTTTGTTTCTTAAAATAGCTCATATTTCAGTAAAAATATTATTTTTTTTTTTACTTTTCGCGCGTGCATTCAAGTTTTGAAACTTAACTCTAGAAGAATAAGAAAATATTAAAATTTAGGTATATTACATGTATAGCAAAGATTTAGCTATTCTTCTCGAATATTTTTAATCAATATTTATTAAATTGACAATATTCTTTGTTTATACGAATTTAAAATTGCTACAATTGAATAACCTTAAGGATATTTTTTAAGATTTTTAGGGTGTATTATAAATCAGGAGAGATGTCTGTAATTTTAACACAAAATATCATTTAGAATCTACCAAAATCATTACACATTTAGAAAAAAAACTGACTAAATTTAAAGAAGAAAAAAGTTAAAATATATTTTAACACATAAATATATCAAATATCGAAAACAATGGAAGATGTGAAAAATATTACACTAAATAATAATTAGTAAAATAATACAAGAATGGTCCTAAATTACAAATAAAATTAGAAATATTTAGAACAGATATAATTAATAAAAACAAAAGATTACAATAAATAACTCGTGAAATAAAAAATGGAATTCAATATATATTGTCGGATGGCATAGTAAAATTAAAATTATCATTTCACAGAACCCAATCTTGCGACAAAATTGGATGTTTAAACCTTAATAATAATTAATAACTTTAAAATACATTAATGCACTTAAAATATATAAATAAATAAATAAATAATAAAAATGAAAATTATATCTATTTTCTAAAAAAAAAAGTGCTATAGTTAAAATTTTAAAAGTAAAAAAATCTATACTCACGTCCAAATAAATTGCCAAGCAGGGTTACAGGTAAACAAAAAATGAGGACCAACAAATCTGCAATAGCTAAATTTGCCATAAACCTGTAATACACCGAATGCAGCGTTTTATCTCGCATAACCACAATAAATGCACATGCATTTCCTACTATACCCACAAATAGGACCACCCCGTACGCTACGCAGTACATCGCCGTCAACAGTACAGGGTACCGTAAGAAGCACCCAACGGGTACTGAACATTGGACAGTGTTGTTGGCATTTGAAAAGTTCCCTAAAATGTCTGTTGAGGGTCCAACAACAGGCCATTGCACGGAATTAAATTCAGAAGCATCAAAAGTAGGTTCCGCCATGTCAAAGTTTTAAAAGAACAGCCGAAATAATTTTTTTTCTAATAAAAAGAAGAATTAAAACATCATTGAGAAGAAATGAGCAGGGGACGATTTGTTTTCAGTAAGGTCCGTTTCAATCGTTTGGTGATGAACTCCCGTTTTCCCGGTTTTCCTGCGAACGGGAGAAATTTTTGGAGCAGCGACCTCTACTGGTGGTGATGCTGTCGGATAAAAGTTGGGGAACTTCGCTTGGTAGGAGAAATTTAAAAAGATGAGTTTAGGAATTGAGTTGGAAAAACATTAAATATGTTTACGAAAAGAATTTTTCCCCCTCGTGAGTGTAAGTGGGTATTAAAAATAATGCAGATGTTTTCTTTTAAAGCAACAAATAATCATTCTAATATATAAATATTATCTAGAATTAAAGTGACATCTAATATCTTTTAATTGTCTAACTCTCTGGTGAATTGTAAAATTTTTCGATCTGTGTCAGTTTTAATTACTTCTTAATTTATAACTAAAATAATGCATTTCTAATTAATTGCTTGAATTCTGAACAAATGACATGAATTTATGATTGAACTATTGGTAAAATTAAAATAATTCGAAAAAGTCTTTAAGCGGTTGAAAAATCATATGGAATTCTTTAATAAAAATTATTAAAAAATCTTCTCTGTATTCATTTTAACTAATTTCGTTGTCTATTTCATATGCAAATTTTTCTATTTCATATGCAATTCATGTCTATTTCATATGCAAAATGTTGATTTCTAGTATATGTATTTGAAATAATTCATTATATGTAAGCGCGCGTGTGTGTATGTAAAGTGAAAAGAACAATCTCCCATGCTTTTTACTTTTAAAAAAAAACTGGAGTGCTAGTATTTAACGCGGAAAACTGTTTGCAAAATGCAATACAGTTTAGTTTACTTTATTTCTTTTTTAAGTGCGTACTTCCCTCTCTGAATTATGATCAAATAGACTGTATTTCAAATTCCTTACACATAAACACACACAGACGCATACACACACTTATATAATTAAGGAACTTATAAAAATATATATGCATAAGAAGCTCAAAAGAAAACTAGTTTTTATCCATTATAATTACAAATTGACTTCTACAGCGTTTCAATTGGTAACATTGTAAAAAATTTAATATTTTTCATTCAACTTACTATTTTATAATGTAATGACAAAATAATAAATATTTAAAGTCAGAGAGAAAAATATGTTCAAGATTAATGAATGTTCTTGTAGAGATTACTACAGAGAGTGAGAGAGAGAGAGAGACATTTTTTTAAGAAATCACACTTTAATAAATTAATTTTATTTATGCTTTATTGTGAATAATTTAAAAACATTAAAGGGGTAGTTTCAAAATCGAAACAAAAATGAGTTTTAAAAATTTCATGTTAAGTATTATTTATATTTCTTTGAGCATGTAGTAATTTTATAATAAAATCCTATACTTCATCGACGATGACTCATGGATTCCTGTTCTGATACTACAAAGCCAGTTAGGAAGAGTAAAAATAATAGGGTTAAATTACCCTACGGTTTAAATTCTTCCTGAAACAAGTAAGAATTTGGTGAACTACAAATTACGAAGTTCGTTAGCAATAGCCAATTTTTATTTCTAATGAAGCGTTAATGTAATCAAAATAAATCAAGCAGGCCAGTTTAAAAGTAAGCCTGCTAATGTTCCCCAATTTTATTCGTAAAATAATAAAAATTTCTTATTTCTCTAATTTTGAATTTGTTTTTAACTTATATAAAATTACTAGTACAGGTTATACAAATTGATATAATTCCTCAAAACAAAAAACAAAATCATTAAAACAGGTAATTATTTAAAAATAGAACAAAATACATCCAGAGTCTTTAAATGAATTTACCTTAATATAACTTTTTTCACTTCACTGAGGCAGCGGTAGCTTAGTAATGAAGGTAACGGATTCGTAGCAAGTGTGTCATGAGTTTCAAGTCTGGCAGTGCAGAGGGGGCCGATGCATGTTAAATATGTTGAGGCTCAAACTTCCTCCCTTGGTGTGGTATGGAAGTTAGGTGAGGGGGTGCAAGCTCAGGTGTCGTCCTCGTCACTTGACCATGGTTCAAAATTACGAGGTCCGTTGCCAAAAGCCTTCGAGTATCTGAATAGTGCGACGTTAATATTCACTCACTCACTCATTAACTCCACTGAACTTTATTCACTCTCGCAAAGTTACTTTCTGTATCTTAAAAAAAAGCTTTTTTCTACAGTAAATTAATCTTTTCACCTGAAATATAAAAATATGTATTAGATTCAGTAATAATTTTTTTTTCGTAACAAATATCTTAATTTACACAATTCAATAGAAATTTGGTACTGTTATTTTTAATACCCGATAGG
>BMAV01001217.1:0-23043 GCA_019973955.1 Trichonephila inaurata madagascariensis
TGAAGAGATGACATTATTGTCGTATAGGGTATGTTCGCTATTAAATCATCTATTAAAGGTAAGGGATAGCGTGGATACTTCGTGACCGAATTAAGTTTCCTATAGTCAACCGCAAATTTATATGCTTCCGGATTATCTGGTGGTAACCCATTATTTTTTTTACATAACACAACAGGTGATGCGTACGGGGATTGAATTGGAACTATGGTTCCTTCTTTCAACATTTTCTATATATGAAATTCGAGTATCGCTTGCTTTTGCCGATCATACCTGTACGGCCTGGAAACAACCGGTGGACTATCTCCCGTATCAATTTCATGGTATAAAACATGAGTAAGACCTGGTTTATCTGAGAACAATCCCTTAAAACTACTAAACAAATTTTGTAACTTCTGTTTTTGCTTATCCTCCAACTTTGTCTTAGACAGATATATTTCTATATTTTCTTCCTTAATTGTTTTAACCAACTTATCAGTTTGCGAATAGGGAATCTTTAACGATTTTCGATCAAAGTCTAAAACAATCTTTGATCCACTTATGAAATCTACCCCAAGAATACATGGGTATTCCAAATCTGTCAACACATGAAACAACCAAGGTTTTTCAAACTCCTAATTCGAATATTCAATTCTACAATTCCTATATTTTGACATTTCGCTCCCTGTGCCGTGATCACCTGAGCACGCGATTTTTTTACTTGCTTATAAAAAAAACATTTTTTATATATATCCTCAGATATAAATGATTTCTCTGCTCCAGTGTCCCATAACGCTTTCGTAAATATTTCATTTAATAAAATAGGAACACATGGAAGTTCCACAGGAGACATACATATCGCAGAAAGTTTAATCAATATATCCACTGTCGAGTTCTTTTGATTACTTTAAACATCATTAAATTTCAAAACATTCAATCGTCCCCTTTGCATCCTACCACATCGACTGAAATTCTCACTCGAACCCTTATTTCTGCGGTCCCTTCTATTAAAATCATCATTTCGATCTCCCTTTCTAAATTAGTATCCCCTATCCTTGAATCTGCGGTCATCGTTCTGAAATCTATTCTTACAATCGAACCATTGTTTTCCTTGACGGCCATTCTCGTATTTACCCCTATAATCATTTCTGCCATTATTTGGTCTACGCCCAACTTCTGAATTTCTCCAATTTCTGCGATTATCACCAACATTAGACATTCTTTGCTCATTCCGACCTCGTCTTTCCACATTATCACCATTCTGCGAACCCCGCGTTGATTTGCAAGAATACCTCTCTTCAAATTTAGGTAAGATCTCCAAAAGTTTTACCGTATTTTCTGGATATCGGACCTCCACATAGTCCTGAATTTGTGATTCGAGTCTTACAAGAATGTGATCTATTAAGTCCGCCTGCGACATCCATAGTTCCAGTTTTTGGTGTAATTTTAATAAATCGTAATCCGTTGGCTCCTGATTCCTTCCCTGTTGAGACGCATAAAACCTCGTCTCCTAAACTTTCTTATTCCTTATGGCGGGGAATGCTTTTGATATCTGCTTTTAGCTGCGCGAAATCCGTGGTGGTATCCTGCACTACCACTGATCCGAATATCTGATACCAATCTAGGACCCTACCCCGGAGATGAACTTTCAAATAAACACATGCTAAATCGCTAGGTTTTTCTAGTAATTTTATTTGATTGTCTATGGCTTCCAAAAAGTCGGCCACATTTTCGACCCGGAAAAGCACACTTCTGGTAAAATAGCAAACCCACTCGAGCTTCTACCCCGGGATCATATAAATTAAATTTCGTTCGGCGCCACTGTGATATAGCCCCCCTCTTTTTGACTGTAACTTTGATTGTAAAGAGCGTGAGCTAGAGGTGTGGGGTTTTCTAAAGTAACAGACATTTTAAATTCTTAATATGTCTTTATTAAGAATAAAACTTAAATGTCTAACAATTTAGATAAATTTAACTAGCGAGAATCTAGAATGAACAAACACACATAAAGCTAATTAAACCGAATCGCGTAACTTAGACCACTTTCTCTAAATAATTATTCAATTCGCCTACTCTCACTTTTAATTATATTACAAGTCCTAAAATCAAATAATCAGTCCTACCTTAATCCAAACTAAGATTCGATCTCTATATGGAAACGTCTGGGCGCGCGTGCAATGGTATGCATCTTGTAGTAATGGCTGGGTTTCCAGGTAACTTTACGATAGGCTGTCGATTCACGCCTTTATCTCTTCCAAACATAACATTCCCCAAATTTCCGTCCTGCTTACTGAAACTCCTGTTCTTTTAAAAGCTAACTTATTTGCATTTCTTGTTCGCATTTCGCTTCTCTGGTTTTGGTTGGAAAAGAGTTGCCATTAATCTTGACCATCAAAGAACCCAGAGGTTATGTTAAAGAAAAGACGCGTGAGCGCTTCACAAAGTCAAGCACCTTAAAACTGAAAATTTTATGTATATGCTACAAACTTTATTTTTCAACACTTTTTAAACTTTTGCATAATATAATAAAAGAACATTAAGAAATGTGTTTTATTTTTATATGTATGCTTTCCACTAGATTGTGAATATTGTATTGTTTACTATCTTGGATTCCACGAGATAATTTTATACTCGTTATTTAACACAGTGTCTTGCATAACTTAATATTTTTCTAATGGAAAAATGCATCATTTTGCAACTATGGAAAAAAGACACCTATAATGTTGGAGAGGAAACAACTTATCAACAGATGCGAGTTTTAAATCTAAGCAAGAACAGATCCTAAATTTTATGTTACATGTTCATGAAAAATCGCATAGCTATTAACATTTTCATGCCATTCAGAACATTGGGTTTAAGTGAAATATATTTCTCAACGTGAAAGGCTACAAAAACAAAATATAAAAACAGCTCAAAATCCAGAAAATGCGAAATGCGACTGCAAATACATTCAATAGAAATAGACAATTTGTTTAAAAAAAAAAGCAAACACATATCCCAGTTACAAAATGTAATGCATGGGTAGGTGATACTTGGATCACAAATTAACATTATTAATGGCTAAATTATATTAAAAAATTAGAAGAGCATTTTTTAATAATAAAAGCAATACTTCTTTTAACCGCCTTTACATAAAGTATCTCTATCATAAGTTGATCTGCTTTAAATAACAATTTAAAAACTTTACTACTAAAATTATTTTTGGAGTATTGGCTGCTTACATAAAACATTTTGAAAAAAAAAATTAAACCTACCTGATTTTCTGAAACTGGAATGGTACCTAAAATAAAAAGATATATTTAAGAATTAACATTATATTAAATAATTTAGATATTGAAATAAAAAAAAAACTGAACAATTTGTAACTACTAAAAATTGGCAAGAGGAAAAAAAGAGCCTCGAAAATGTTGTAGCAAACTTTTGAAATTCAGATTACAATCAGTGAAAAATACTTATTCAAAAATAAGAGACAGAAAGACTGATTTTTTAAAAATAGAATCTGATTCAAGAAAAGTCAGCACATGCAGAAGAAAACATGACACACTTCAAAATCCAATGACATTATAACATAAATTCCTCACTAAAGAATTACTTTAGTACAATGATCTTCTAACTTTCCCACAGTTCATGGAAACCTTAAATCTATAAAGAGTGTTTCTAGAGAACCCCATAAAAAAACAACAGCAAACTTGGAAGAATATATTTTAAATCAATATATAAAGTAGATCAACTTGTTATAGGGACTTAAGTAAAGAAAATGTAAGGAAAACATTATTTTTATAAATTTTTTTAAAAATACTATTTGTATAATTTACTCCCAATTGCTTTAATCTGTGCCCCCGGCGTCATCTCCTTTCATTACATTTGGTTTTTGTTACTAATGCCACCTGATCGGCATTTCAGATCAAAGTTCACAGAATTCATCATGGAAAGGAATAGATGGTACGTCTTGTTATCTAAAATTCTTGAGTACCATGAGGGTGACAGTACGTTTTGATGGATATTTCCTCTCTGACCGGCAACATAGATGAAAACATTACCAAATTTTATGAGCAGAAATACTAATGTTTAAATATTTAAATGATGGCATGCATGAGGAACGTTGACAGAGAGAAAGTAAAACATTAATCGCGATCTAGGAGAGCCAGAGCACAAAATATTCACAAAGAAAACTGAAAAAAAACAAACAGAGAAGACGGGGAATAGAATAGGGGGAATCTAATACAATGTCAATTTTATGCATTAGTCAATATCCATTGATTCATAAAATAAAGGAACTATGGTTCAAAATCATGACAATTAAAACATGAATACTTCGAATATGAAGATGGAAGTTGTCAAACAAAAGCTTTTCACTGAAGACAGCCAACCATCGATCTTCAAATTGGAATTGAAGACTTGAAAATTTCAAGACCTGTAAGTTCCATGTGGGTCACTGAGTCAAAATGAAAAAAAAAAAAAAAAAAAAATAACAATTGAGATGAGGTAACGTACTGGGGCCTTGCTCCACGTTGAAAAACTGCTTGATGATGTACGAGGCGTTGGGGTCGATGAGGAAGGTGAAAGGCGGACCATTCCCCTTGCTGCGGTCGTCGTCGTCTGTTGCCAGGATCTCTTCCACCTCTTGGGGCGCCAAGTGCTCCATGATGACGGGGCGAGAGTCACGCAAAAACCGGGGTGAATTGTCGTTGATGTCGCTCACCCCCACCGTAAATGTGGTGGTTGCCGTCCGAGGGGGCACCCCTGAAAAAGTGAAAAATAAGCAATGTTTAACTCCCTGACATCAACTGTATCATTCATTAAGTGGAAGATTTCATAGTGTGGTACAAACGTTGGAATTCCTGATTTTTATTTTTGCACACTCAATCCTAAGAACACATTAATAGGTAAAAAAATAAGACTTCTTTAACATCATGTGTCAAAATATTTTCTTTAACTGAACACAAAGAGATAAAAAATTCATTTATTTTCTAACTGGTCCACACGAAATTCAGTGCAAATATTTTTAATGTGTTTTTGTATCATACGCATATGTTCTAATTGTTTCAAACCACTTTTTTTAAAAAAACTTTTTTTACCCCTATTGTAACTTCACCTTCATAAAAAAGAAACACTTGCGAGAAAAAAATTTAGAAGCATGCGAATTCAGCGCCTTGGGGTTTAAACCTTGATGCTGATTTTTTAGGTTTGGTTTTACCAATGAAAAAAAAGGATAAAAATGGTTGACTAGTAGAGAAAAATTTTGTATCTGTGCTTCCCACATTGTTTTAAAATTTTTTTTTTCTTTAATAAACGTTCACTTTGAATCATTCCTTTCTTTTGAAATCCCAATGTATAAAAATTATTGAAAAGAGGGCCCCCCATTGTGTACAAGGGGGGGCTGAGGGTTACAACTTCTCCTTTGACTATAGTTTTTTAAATTTTCCCCCTTTTGTTACGACCAGGGGTTTTTTATGAACCCCCCTTTTTGAGAGGTCTGAGTTTACACTGTTCCACACTTTCTTTAAAAATGTTCAGAATTTTTCTTTTTTAAAAACAGCAATTAGGAATAACAACAAAATATTCAATAAAAAAATAATATATATATATATATTAAATGGAAAACTTTACTATAAATCTTTTAAAAATTTAAAATTTAATAGGAAATGTTTAACATTTAAAATTTCATTAACTTTTTCTTTGGATTACATATGTTATCAATAATTTTATTCGGTTATTCTTGGGGGGACATAAATGTACCCTTTTTGATGCCTTTTGGAATATGATTGGAAAATAGTGACACAGGAAGGGCAGATAAGTGGAAAGAAAAAAGGGGTGTTAATCTACTGACCTTCCCACCCTAAAACAACTACTATGTAATTGGGAAAGACAAAATGGCAGCATCAAGTTTTCCCCTTTGCCCCTTTACATTTTTTTGCTTATAACAGGCTCATGAATTCTAAGGACAGATTTTATCAACTATTAGCTACGTGGCATAAAGTTTCCTAGTACTTCATAGATGTCAGTGTAATCAATCATATGTCATCTAGGGGAAATAAATTTTAAAAAGTTACTTGGGACTTCTGAAGAGATATATTTAGAATTTTCCAGTTCTACATTTGTAACTTCAAGAACTAAGCATCAGGCAGCAAGTAAATTGTTCGATCAAGAATAAGAGGCATTTGTACCCAAAAAAACACGCCGGGAGAGTTCTCCCCACTAGCCAGAAAGATCCACGAAAAGACGATGAGCTGTTTGCAGGAAAAAAAGCAATCAAAGTTCAAACATAATGGATGTTTTGCCTCAAACTCCTTTCTTGGGAAAGAAAAATCATGTTTCTAGGACTACCATCCCCCCCCTTGCAGCGTGATGGTGCAAAAATGTACCCTATTTTTAAAACTTTGGAAACCTTTTTTTCCGGAAAAAAATGTTTAAAATTATTTTAAAAAATCCAGCTTTTTCTTAGTAATTGTAGTTTTGGGGGTTTTCAAAATTTGTAATTATTTTCCCCCTGGGGGATTATTTGTGTCAAAATTAATTCAGAAAAAAATAAAAAGGGAAAAAAATAACTAACACATCCCAGGAAAAAGTATAACGGCAATCAAAGTTAAAGGAAAATGAGAAAATATATGCTATGTTAATGTTGTAACAAATAATGAATTATTTATGTTAAAAAGTTATGACGAATTATTCAATTAAACAAATTGAACAAAGTGAACTTTCGTGCATACGTTATCGCTGGAAATATACAAATTGGATAATTGGCAATATGGTGTGCACAATAAACGTATGTTGAACTTCCGGTTTGTAATGTTGTTTAATGTGAATGTGGTTTCTGAAAAGGTATATTCATTGTTATGATTCAAACCCATAATTTAATGAAGATAAAAATGACGAATAATTGTAGAATAAAAGTGAAAACACAAATGAAGTTTGTCCAAGATTTGAAAATCGTTCCAAATGTATATCAAAGGGGTTTTGGGGCCGCTTTTTTAAGCACTGAATCAGTTGATAACTTTTATCAAAGTCAATCATGAGCAATAACTGCAACTGAAGACCGTTTCCTGTCATTTTCGGTTCGGGAAAAAACCACGAAAAGAATTCCTGCGTACGTAAAGATGGGGTACACCCAAAATTTGGGACAACGGAATACTAAATAATATATATCATGAAAAAAACATTTCAAAATTTAAAATTAACCTATGAATGAATCAATAAAGTTTTGACAATTTAAAATACAGAAATAACAATCTGAAAAAAAGGATAATGTTCCAAAAATCTTAATAAAAAATCATTTACTTGAACATGGCTCTTCTCTTTCATAATCTTGTTCCATTGTCTTTTGTTTGCAAGCAGTATTCTATTTTTCTCTATATATCTGAAATAATTTACAATTAACATATGGTGAAATTATTAACAGATACTTTTAAATAGTGTGTGTGTATGCAGATGCAACATTAAATACTGAAGAGAAGAGAACATCTTTTAATTATAAATAGTATTAATAAAAATTACACATTTATAAGGTAAAAATGTTTTCCAGATTAAAACCAAATTTATTAACCAATATTTACAGTGCAATCTTCATACTATTTCTGTAGCTCTTTTTCTATCTTTTAAAAAAAAAATGTTACAGTTGAACTTCACTTAATAAGCATAATTCCTTCCAGAGCCTCACTTGTAACGCAAAACAACTGTTGCCACATAAATTAATGTAAATAAAAATAATAATTCCAAGGTAAAAAATAATAAATACTCAAAAAAGAATTTTAATCAAACTAATCTTTTCCTCTTATTGCAGGTGCTACTCATATTTCATTTGGAGATTAATTGTTTGTAGAACTAATTAGAAGCCAGCAAGGCCGACTCTAGCAGTTTTGCCGCCCCGGACGAAAATGGAAAATGTCACCCTTTTCTCCAAAACAAAAAAAATTATAATAAAGAAAGATAAATTGCTCACAAAGATACACATATGTAAAGCTTGAAGAGTTCCTGCAAAGGCAGCATATAATTTATTTTTTTAAATCCAATTGTTGAATTTGCATAACTTATATTCATAGTTTCAAAAGGTGGTAAGGATTCTGGTAGATAAGGAAAATTAGCTACGTTGTGGATTTATATCTACAATAAAAAGCAATAATTTAAGATAATTTGAAATTATATACAACTCCAACTCCTGAAGAAAATAATTTAAAATATTTTTCCTTTGTTAAAAAGGAACGCAATGCACACTACTCCATTCATTCAAATTCAGTTGAGAAAAACAAATTACAATGTATAAAAAATCTTTAAAGAAAATAACCAACATATCATTAAAATCTCTTATGATATTTTATGCTAATAATCAAGTTAATAATAATTTGCATAGTTAGTCGAATTTTTCAAAATGTTCTGAAATAAAGATAAAAATGTTTTCAAACAAAACTGCAAACATTTTTTAAAGTTTGTGCAGTAAAATATTTACTAAAAATATGTGCCCAGCGAGGTAAAACTTTTAAAATACACCCCTCTTGCAACAGTACTCCACTAACTGGAATTTTTCCATTCTTCATATGTATCCTGGACAGCAACCACACAGCTGTTCATTTGTCCTGAAAATACATAGCTCCAGGCTGATTTGATCCAAGATAAGGCCGCAACTTATTCCTCGTTATTGCCTTATCTACCGTTTTTGTGTGTATGTGTGTATACTACTAAAAAACATATTTTCATTGTTGTAGCTCTGACAGATCATGTTAAATTTCTCACCATTGGCTTATAATTTATCCCAAAAAATTTTGCGGCAATCTTTCAAAAATGCCATAGTTATTTTTATTAAATTTTTCCATTGATCTAAAAGTAAACATGATTGTAATTGTTTCAAAATTATTTTTCTCAGTGAGTTTTACATAAAACTAATCTATAGGTTATATTTAAAAAATTTTAATAAAATATTGAAAGGAAATATAAACCCCCAAAAAAATAACCCAAAATTAAAATGGAAGTTGTGGTCAGTACAGTGTCTGATTTGGCTCAAATTAACAGCCACCCAAAATGCTGGTGAGACAAAAGAAGCAGAATTGAAAATGAATTGTTTTGACCGAAGATTCCACAAATTCTCTAATTTAAAAATTTACTGTGCTAAATATGAGTTTAGCATCCACGAACATTATTCTAAAATTGCGCCAGATTGGGAAAACTGCCCACTGTGCGTCGCATTGTTCATCTACACGAGGGCTTTTGGAATCAGAGCTCGTAATTTTGAACCATAGCCAAGTGACGAGGACGACACCTGAGCTGGCAACCCTCTCCTAACTACCAGACCACACCAACGGGAGGACGTTTGAGCTCTGTACAGACTTAACGTGCATCGCTTCCCTACACGGCGGGTCTTTAATGGTACTGAGCTCGAACTCATGACATGCCTGCCATGATCCGATACCTTGACCACTCGGCTACCTCAGCGTAGTCCAACACCATATACAGAAAGAAAAATGGAAAATTGCAAGGAAAATCGTTTTCTATTTTGTCACTTAATATTGGGCTTCTGTCATATGTTTATACATATTTATATTAATTGCAACTATTCAATAAGAAGTTACTATATAAAATAAAATTTTTCTTTGTTGACCCAAGTCGGAATTGAATTAAAATTTTTATTTTATATTACTTGTTTAATTTAATTAATGATTTTTTTTTGTTTATTGAAAAAAAACTGTATTAACATCAAGTGTTATTCACTACAAGTTTAAAAAAAATGTATTTGAATTTGAATGGATGAATAGAAAAAGTAATTAATTAACGATTGCAAACTTGAACGAGACACACATATATAAATAAATAAATATATACATATAGGGAGAAAGATTGAACTATTAGTAGGAATTTAAAAATGATATCACACACACACAATTCCAATTGATTTGTATTTTAATTTGGAGTGAAACATTTTTAGATCATTGATAAATTGACTTACAAATTCTGAAAATATTTATAATACACAGTCTAAAGAAACAAAATACAATCTTTAAAGAAATTAATTTTTTTTCTGACGACTAGCTATTACCAGGTCAAGGGCTAATATAGACTCCCTTTAACACTGACGTAGATAGTCTTGATTGGGCCCTGTAGCAAAATTCCTCGGGCGCTTTTGGAAAATAAGTAAAAATTATAGCATTAATAAAACTTATTTTAAAGTTTCAAAATGTTTCTCATGTGGCGCTCCTGTAATTCGGAGGCCCCGTATCATTGATACGGCGGCAGCTACGCCCTTTTTTTTTAAATCCCCTTACCTTGCAAAGATAAAACTAAAATCTCTTCCTACAGAACAAGAGCTTTGTGACATCAGTTTCTTAAAAACATTTTGAAGAATTTTAGCCAGAAGCACATTTTTTTTATTTTTTGACAATAGAAGGAAAATTTTATTCTCATCATTATGGATTTGTTCCTTTTAAACACAGCGCAAAACTGCAACATATTTATACACAAAGCTACAGTAAATGAATGGTGAATGTTTTTCAGAAATGAGTCAAATTCCGTTTTTTAATTTTCAATAGCATCCCGTGGGTCATTAAATCTTTGAGAAGGAAGGAGGAGGGAGGCTAAAATTGATACCAATAAATTGAAAATTTGTAAGCAGAAAAACATGGCAGTTAACCTTTTATATATGTATATATATAATAAAAATTCTGAGATTGTGATAAGAGTTTATTACAATAAACTTAAGTATTTCATAGTTATAGTTATCTCCATATTCTAATATTAGATAAAGTTACTTATTATTATTTTATTCATATTTATACTCTAGTGTTATTAAAGTTATGCTATAATTTGTGTAACTCTTATTAATTTTTATTTCCATTCTTTTTATACTTTTGTTAAGTGCTACATTTCAGCCATTCACAATATATAAATCTGCATTAGGGTGCAGAATCTGGCAATAACTTATTTATTGCCCTCAGATTTAGCGCGGGCTCTGCATTTTTAAGTGCAATTTTTAGGTAAGTTACCTCTTTCTCTTGCAATGGATTTAGATATTCCTATCCATTACTTTCAATAGGTTTTTGCTCAGTATTATTTACATAAAGGGGGAAAGTTGTCTGGCCAAAAACATGTTCAACCCCACTTTTATATAAATTATTTTATATATTAGCTGTCCTAAGTCAGCAATGTTTATAATACTGCAGAGAGCATCCACTTTATAATTTTTAATCTCGTTTACTCATATGCCCTTCATTCTGTGATTTTCCTACTGTCTATGTGTTTTTCGAATGTGATTGATGGATGTTATCTCTTGTTTGTAGAGAATAAACCCATATATATATATATATATATATATATATATATATATATATATATATATTACTTTTAAAATTTTATAAAAAGTTTACAATTCCATCTTGTTTAACAATATTTTCAAATAAAGAGCAAAAATAAAGGTCAACACTTCAAAAAAAATGTTTTTAATTGATAATAGGATGAATTACCGTACCAGATGACATTATACTTGGTGATGCTTTTGCACAGAGCATTTAAATAAACAAAATAGATAAATAAATAAAAATAAAAAGAGCACAAATATTTTGAAAACTTCCCTTAAATCTAATTACATATACGGAAAGAGTGATAGCAGCTCTTCTTTGTCAAATGACCGAGGCTCAGAATAACGACGTCCTACGCCAATAGCTATAATGTAGCTTCAAAGGGTGACATTAATAAAAAATCAAGGTAAATTAGAGATATGTATATGTATGGAAAAGTTAATACACAAAGAAGTATATTTATTGTTAAATTTGTTGCGGCTTATTTTCAGATATTTTCTTAATTATTCCATATTTATTATTTTAAAGCATTTTGTTTTCAGTTCGTTTCCAAGTTTACGTGTTGATAAATTTTACAAAATTCATTAAGGAAAACAATTTTTCATACGAATTTATTGAACGAAATATTGTTGAAAAAGCATTAACAAGGTTCTTCATAGAAAATTGTTCGGTAAAAATATCGCAGAGGTTTGATTTTTTTCTATTTCTGGTGCGGGATCAAATCAATCTCCCCTATTTTAAGAAATATTTTTATCTACAACTAAGATCAAGCTTTCAAATTTATATTTCTACTCTATGTCACTTTGAGATTCAACTCTAACACTTTTAACTCATCCATACCTCATCAATTCGGTAATGCCATTGTCTCAAATTTGTTTAATGTGGGTGTAAATGGAAATGTGTGGAATGTATTTTCCAAACTTCTAAATCAGAGGTTCCCAAACTCTTTCGTCTCATAGACCCCTTGCCATGTTTTTCGGTTTGGGGTAGAACCCTGCTTAAATAATAATGAATTTTTACAAATTTAGCAGCTTAAATATCTTTTTGACAGCTAGTACTACTCACTTTAAAAGAAATAAATTTCTAACTGTTGTGAAATGCAGTATTTAAAATTTAAGAAACACATGTTAATTACTTAAATTAAAACTTAATTAATACATAAAATAACTGAACAACAAACAACTGTTTTCAATGGGAGGAATGAATCTTCAATGACAATTTTCAACATTTGGCAACAATCTTGACAAGTTTAATCGTAAAGGAAAAGCAACTAAAAACCTTTTGACGATATTCCATAATTCGAGACAAATAATAACAGGTATTTCTTTTTAAAGCCAAACCTGTTGCTGACATTCGTTTCTAAACTTTACTTTAAGATCTCTGTTAGTGCCTATTCCGATCAGTTCCAATTGTAATATGGCATTTTTTTTTCAATGTGACTATATGGATTCCATTACTCACTGTAATACTACCATAGACAAAGCATTCTCAAACCTAGTTTCCAAAACCTGAATAAAGAGCATTTAAATGTGGAACGTAGATTAAAACGTCCTGCCAGATTGTTTGTGAGAAAAATTGTGAAAATTCGCAACCTCCAATATTCTTCTGCAGCTTAATTCTGGAAAGAAAAACTGAAATAATAACTTAATAAAATTTATGCTGTCACCATGTAACTGCAAATTAACATAAAATTCAGTAAATAAGTGAGTTAAATAGGTAAAATCTGGTTTCCACTTGCTTAAATTTTCTTTTAAAATTAAAGTCACGATATGCTTCATTGAGAGTCCCTATCATAGACCCCCAAATTATTTTTTGCTTACGTGGACCCCTTGCAGGTCATTATAGACCTCTTGTGGGGTCAATGTAGACCACTTTGGGAATCACTGTTCTAAATATATTAAATCCCTTCTGAAAAACTTGTCTTACATCCTGGGGCTCAGCTACCACCATATCAGAGTTATCGATGATACGGAAACCAACATGTGAAACTACAGTCCCGCTAATAGGGTTCTCATATCGATAAAACGGCCTTGAAGGAATTTTGATACAGGGCCCACTCAGAACTAGCTATACCAACGATATACACTGCTGGCCACCGTAAGTGCAACACCCTGAAGGAAGCATGCAAATAACATGAAATTTACAACATGCATTAGCGGAGGTGAGATATTCAAATGATTAGAATTTCAACGCAGACACACATCACGCGCGCCTGTGGCGCCACTTCAAAGCGTTATTTAAGGCTTGGAGATATCGACGATTTCAAGTTCGGCAATTGTGTTTTTCTTGTGTTTATTTCAAAAAACGATCAGTAATGTCTCGTAGAAAACAGCGATCAGCTTTTGATCAAGTATCCGAGTTCGACAGGGGGAAGAATAGTGGCCTACCGGGATTTTGGTTATCTTTGGGGAAATCGGCGGTCGTGTTGGACGAAACCAAAAAAACTGTAATGCGGATATGGCCCCGGGGTTGGATGCGGGAGGGTACGACGGACCAACGTGGTCGATCGCATCCACCTCAGTCACCACTTCACGTAGGACAGGAAAAATTGTTCGCATGGCGGACGGATCGCTCAGTCACATCCGAACCATAGCACAGCACATTGGGTCGGGTTCGCATCATTCGGGGTGTCTGCGGTACCATTCAAAAACCTTTTTGAGGGGTCTGCCCGCAAACGCCCATTCTTGGTCTACCCGGGCGCAGAACCACAGAGTCTCCCCCACCAATGGTCGAGGGAAAGAAGGATTTGGGTGGCAGAATGGAATGAAGTTGTCTTTACGCGACCCGCATCTTTCTGAAACCCACCACGATGTGGTTCGAGGTCTGCAAAACACCGGGGAAAGGGGGTGTTAACAGCTGCGTTATGCCCCGGGCACACTTGTCCTGAAAGGGTATTATGGTATGAGGCGGGGTTTTGGGTATTTTTTCCCCGCACTCCTTTTAAAAACGCATTGCCCGGGACTTTAAACAGCCGTCTACTGTCTCGCCCGCGTTTCCCCGAACCAGATGTACATTAATATGAAACAACACCAAAAAATGTATATATGCCCCTCATACAATTACAAACATTTTTTAATACATCATTAAAACCCAAAAACCCAAAAGGGAAATTTTTGGGATCTCAGCGAAATTTTTTACATCGAAATAAAAAAAATGCATAATTCAAATTTTTTTTCCATCAATTGAAAAAAAAAAAATTTTTCAAGTCAAAAGTTAAAAAAATAAATAAATACACTCATTGTAGTGTAAACGCTTGGTTATAATTTTAAAACCCCCGGGCTTCCTTCTCTTCAATAATTCTTGCGACCACTTGTTGGAAAGAATATGAAATGAAACGAAAAGAACCTGATTTTTTGGCTTGTCTCCTACTAAACCCCCAAGGAAAAAGGTACTTTTGGTCTTCGCCCTCTTCTCTTTTTGGGGCGCTCTGCAAAAAATTTTTTTTTGTTGAAAATTGTCTTACAATTAACCATTATGTTAAAAAAAACATTATTCAAAAAATAAAATAATTTTTATTTTTTTAAAAAATTTTTTTAAAGATTTGGAAAAGGTTTTAAAAACTCCCCCAAAAAGATTTGTATGTTGAGTATCCTAAACCCTTTATACTTCAAACTCTTACATTTTTTAAAGGGGGTCTTTCTTTTTACGGTTTCTTATCTGGTTTAGAATGCCTCGTAGAATCAACAATTCTCGTTTTGTCAGGTACCAAGAATATCCTTTCTTTTCAGAACATAATTTCATTCGAAATTTTTTAAAGTAGGGGGTAAAAAGCAAATCTAAATTTAAAAATATTTTTCGAAAAATTTCAAACAAGTGTTTGTAGCTCAACAAATTTTTTTTCTGTTATACCCCACACATTGTTGACCCCATTGTAGTTCTGATTTTCCCCGGAAGACATTTTCTTAGGAGATTTTGATCCCAAAAATTAGTTTTTAAATATTTTTAATAGAATTAATAACTGAATTTTGAAAGATCGTTGGTTTTTTTAACGTTTCTCCAACAAATTTTCTGGAAATCTTTTCTTTTTTGGGGGTTATTGATCTTGTTTTTTTTCATTCAACAATTTTTAAAAAAAACTATAACTCTATATAAAAATACTAAAAAAGTTATAAGGAATCTAATTTTTTTAAAAAAATGATAAAAAAAATAGCAACTCGTTTAAATCAAAGCAAACATTGCAATCAGTTAACCTTGCCTATTTTCAAACAAAATATATCTATTAAAAATTTATAAAATTTAAATAAAATTTACTAAACATAAAAATTTAAAAAATTTTTAAATGAATAAAAACTCATTTTCCGGTGAAAATCCCGAAACTCACACTTCCGGTTTTTGATTTGGGCTTACTACCTCAAATATAAAACAGCTATAACTTTTTCTAATTGACTCAGAATTAAAAAATACGACATTTTTAAAACATTAAAAAAGGCTACAAAAAGGGGTTTTAAAAAAAAATTTCGATTTTTGATGAAAATGATGATTTTAAACCAGTGGATATTTAACATACAAAAAAAAAAAAATAAATAAAAAAAAGACCTCACGGCATTAACTTTTTTTTCGGGAGCAAAATGATAATCTTGCAATCCTGAAAACGCCTTCAGCTGCTATAAATTTCTGCTTAAAAAATATTGCCCAGCCGCTTACTCATCATAGAACCATTCCATATATTTTGAAAGTAGATTTCAAAAAAATTTTCCTGCAAATATCTAAATATTCGTAAAATGGAATTCTATGAAGTTTAAAGTGAGTGGTATAAGAACCGTCGGTAGATAAAGGGTTAATTTATTCATTTTACTGATTCTTTTCATGAATGTCGCATTTAAGAAAAAACACGAATAAAACTGGTGATGGATACCGTAATTTCAAACTATGTTGACGTGACGACGACAACACCTGAGACGACACCCATTCTCCAAACCTCCATATCATGCCAACGTGGAGACTTTGACCCTGTATAAAATTAATGTGTATCAATCCAACTACACGACAACTCGAAGAATCATAAGATCTCGAACACTCAAATGCGTATACTGCATCAATGTCAACGAGTGGCGTATCGGAGAATATTAGGGCCCCCCCTGTAAACTCAGGTTTTGGGCCTCAAGCCCAAATGCGTACTTAGCGTAAGGCAAGCTTTGAGCCCCCTACAGTCCCTGGAGCACCCACGCAATGAGTGGGTGTGTATTTCGTTACTGTATCCCATGAACTCTGACCCAAAGTGACGCCCCTGTGTGAACCCCCTCGCAACCCCACATCTCGGGGGGGGAATTCGGGGGGTCCCAAAGCCTGACTGACACTAAGGACAGCATGGGGTCCAAAATCTGACTTTGAAGAGGAGCCCTAATATTCTTCGCTAAGCCACTATCAGTCAATTAAACGTTTTGAAAAATAGATGTTAAAAAAATACTGCTATTTTCTCATTTTTTTTTTTTTTTGTTGAAATTTCTCGAACGCTTTTTTCAAGAAAGGACATATTGTGTTTTGGGAAAAAAAAATTAAAAAACATTAAATTTTTTAAAATTTAAAGAAAAAAACAATTTGAAATGATGGTTTAGAGCAGTGATTCCCAAAGGGTTTTTTGGGCCCCGGGGTCTATGACGACCTCAAGGGGTCCCCCGCAAAAAAAAAAAATTTTGGGGGGGGGGGTCTATGATAGTGGCTGTCTTTAAAAGAATCGTAATTTTTTTTAAAAAAATTTATCAAAGGGGGAAACCCAGTTTTTCCCAATTTAACTTTTACTAAATTTAGTGAAGTTAATTTGCGTTACGGCACACAAAATTTTAAAAAAAGACAAGGATCTTTCTGAATTTCTTTCCGAAATTAAGCTAAAAGTTTTGCTATTGGACTCCAATTTTCCAATTGTCCAAATGTCTGTCGGACATTTTTAAACCCACATTCAACATTTAAATCCCCATAATTTTTTAAACTAAGTTTGAATTCTGATTTTTTATTTAAAACAGCAATAGACAATGATTTCAAAGTCAATTTGAAAAAAGAATCTGTCATAAAAAATTATAAGGAACTGATCAGAATAGGTCCTAAAGAGATCTTTAAATAAAGTTTAGAAACGGATTCAGCAATTTTTTGGGTTTAAAAAAATTTGTTATTCGTCCAAAAATGGGAAAATCGTGGGAAAACCCTTTTAATTTCTTTTCAAGTAAGAGGGGTTTCAGTGAGTTTTTGAAAACTCAACCAAGGGGGGGAACAAAAAAGAGATTGGGGGTTTAAAACCGCAAGATTGATATTAAATGTTGAAAATTTGTTATTGAAGCCAAAAGAAAAACTGCGAAATGTTTTTTTTCCCCTTACAGGGCCCATAATTCCCGGGGCTAATTTCACTTTTAAAAGTCGGCACTATATTATATATGTGGTATACCAATGTCCAAAAATAATTTTGGCACCCATTTTTTCCCACTCAAGGGGGGCACTTAAAACTCTGGGTATACGAACCTGTGGTAAATTTAATTTTTTTTGGGGGCACCTAAGCCAAACGGTACTCTTTGATCTTTAACATCCCCATAATCGGGGGACACATACCTGTCGATTTTTCTGCATCATGAAAATTTACCGACTAGAGACGGGGCGAACCCACAACCGGGTGGCAAAAAGCACTAAACCAGCTTCCCCCCCAGCCGCCCTGTTTTAATTAAAATGATGTTAAATTTGAAAATGATATAAATATTTTGATTTCAATGCAAGAGGAAGCAACTTGTGGTTGCGTGGCTACAGCGGACATGGGCCAAGCGAACTCATAAGATTTCGCGGTTAGAGTGGACACATTTTTATCTATCTTAAGATGCTGATAAAAAGTAAATAAATACTTTTAAAAATCACAAATATAGTTTACAGCAGTATTTTAAGTGGCAAATCTTTTTCAAGGGGATAATTTTTTTTTACTGAAGTTTTCTGTTTTTGCACCCGATTATCGAATTACAAGGGTAAATACATTTCAGGCAATCAAATTTAATTATTTATATTAAATTGTTAAGATATCATAGTGCGAACGCATTTTAACAATAGCGAAATGTAATAAAAATAAAAACTTTCAGAGAAATATTTAAAAAAGGAATAGTAAGCAACAGTATATATAATAAAGGGTATAACAAATTTCAGAGATTCTATTTTAGAGTCATATAAATATTAGAACAGGTGCAGTTACCCCAAAATTAATTAGTTTCATTAATGTAAGTAAAGATAAATACTAGAAGTAAAATATATAAAACAGACACACAAGTAAATAAAAGAAAAATATAAATACCAGTAAATAAGAGAGAGAGAGAGTACTAACTAACCTTTATAATAAAGGCATAAATGTCATTTACTCGTACCTTTGGATTTAGTTCAACCTAGTACAAAACTTAAGGATTTTAGACATTTTTCTAAATTGTTTGATGTTTCGAATTCTTTTAGGATGTTTTCAACTCATTCATCCAGTTTTACATATGCTTTTTACCTTTTTATATATTCCAGTCACGTAATTCTCCGGATTTCAGATTAAAAGAAACTTTTTGTGTTTGATCTTTTAGTATTTTAACTAATAAATGGACATTAGGCTGGTTTCTGCCAGTGATTGCATTTAATTTGGAATTCTACCCTTCTACAGAACTATTTGTTCTATAATGCTGTCCATATACATTCTATGCTTTAATGGGCATGTTTGTACTGCCTATCCACTGTTCGACAAAATAATTAATGAAAGGGGTGAGTTTCTCAATGCTAAAAGCTTTTTCCTTTACAATGCTCCAAGCATCATCTACGTGTTCGACATTGGCAAGTTAGCTAATGCAGAAATCATTCTACAGACATTCCTTATATCTTCGTTCTCTTTATATTCCTTTACTAGACCCATTTTTTTGTATCTTATCCAAACATTGATTTTAAAGGGAAAACCCAACCAAATAGTGGAAGGGGGAAACCCTAACTTTACAACTATTGATGGCTGTGTACCCCTTAAAATAAATTTTTATAATTTTGGTTTTCCACCTAGGGCATCAACGTTTCCCTTCCGGGCTTTTTTTATCTAAGTTGCTTGTCTCTTATCAGGCAAAATTAAAAAATTTCGAAAAAACGTTGGTCTCAGTTGTTTTGTACCCCTTTAAAAGTGGGCGTGTATTGCATATTTTTTGTGCAAATTTTTTCGGATAACTTTCAAATGTTCCACCCTAAGAAAAAAAGTTCTTTCCATTTTCCCAAAAAGGGACCGAGATTCTTCTCCAAATACTAAAAAAGCTGTTATCTTGGTCATTTTGAAAATTCCCCAAACCAAGGGGTCTTCAAACTGTGTTTGACGGAACCCCGGGGGTTTCCCTGAGCATACCCCAAAAAGGGTTTCCCCGAGTACAGTAAAAAAAACCCAAAAGAAACTTATAAATTGTATGAAAAATAGATTACGTTCTGTATGAAGTTTCTCTACCCACATTAATTTAAAGATCATCCTATCATTTGGGAACAAAATTTTTTTTTTAATACACAACAAAATTCATTTTTTAAATACTTTTTTAAAAATTTATTATAATTTAACAAAAAAAAATAAAAAGCTTAAAACTTTATACGTAATACCCAACTGGATTTGAATAATTTATTGTTTACTATCCCGGGTTCCATGAAATAATTTATACTCGTTAGTAAGGGGTCTTTTAAAACTAAATGCCTTTTTTACATAATTGTGGAAAAAACCCTTAAAAGGGGAAGGAAAAACTTATTAACGTATCAACATATTCGATGTAAAAAACTAAATTTAAACAAAAACCGCTCCCAAATTTAAAATTTTGCAAATTCATGTAAAATTTCATTATTTCTCAAACAGGGTGGAAGCCTTTTAATGCCATTCGAGCAATGGATGGACAATACAAATATGCTCAATAAAGTATGAATGTATATGGACAGCGTCATAGGACAAATATTCCTGTTGAAGGGTGAAATCCCAAATTAAATGCAATCGTCTTCAAACTGTGTTTGACGGAATTCTGAGGTTCCATGAGGCATACCCAAGGGTTCTACGAGTCACAGTAAAAAAATCTAAAAGAAACTTATAAATGTGTATACAAAATGGATTCACGTTCTGTATGAAGTTTCTCTACCCACAAGAATTTAAAGCTCATCCCTATCATTAAGAAGCTGAACATTTTGTTTAATACATAACAACTTCATTTTGAAATACTTTTTAAATATTTATTATAATTTAACAAAAAAAATATAAAACGCTTCATCTTTATACGTAATACCAACTGGATTGTGAATAATTTATTGTTTACTATCCGGATTCCATGAGATAATTGTATACTCGTTAGTACAGTGTCGTGAAAAACTAAATGCTCATTTTTACATAGTTGTGGAAAAAACCTACAATAAAGGAGAAGGAACAAATTATTAACGTATCAACATATTCGATGTAAGAAATCTAAATTTAAGCAAGAACCGCTCCTAAATTATATGTTGCAAATTCATGTAAATTTGTGATATGGTCGATCTTTGTCGACCATATCGTTGTGGGTCGGCGTGAATTAGAGGTGTGGGATTCTCGAAATGAAGGGACATTTTAGAATTCTTAATATGACTTTTATTAAGAGTTTAACTTAAATTATATATATTGAACAAACTTTTCGTACAAAATTTGAGGCGTAAAACCAAAACACGTAGCCGTAACTAAAACAGATCCGCGCAATTGAATCACTTATCTAAAATAATTATAGTATCTACCTACTCTCAATCCTAATAATAATATTATTTCGAATTCGGAAAATAATCTTCCTACCTTGAATTCAAGCAACGGTTCAATCACCTTCAGATATTCAGTTAGGCTCGTATGCAATAGTATGCACCTTGTAGTAATGGTTAGATATCCGTGATTCCTTGGTAGGCCGTCAAATTACAATTCTACCTTTTCCAAACAGAGGTTTCTCTAAATTGCCATTAATCTTGGCCGTCAAAGAACAGAGGGTTATGTTAGAAAAGGACGAGTGAACCGTCACCAATCCCCTCCAAGAAGCAAAACATTGTTGATTTATTCGAGATTCACATGACCCTTAAGAAGTCAAGTGCTTAAATTTTTATTTCTTAATGTCCACACTTTCTAAGTTTATTTAAATTTTAACCTTGAATCCTCATTTTAAACTCTTAATTTCAATATTTAACTTAAACTTTAATTTTCATTATTCATCTTAAAAATTAAATTTAATATTCCTCCTTAATTTGAACTCTTGACAGACACAATAAATTTTACTCAATTAACTAGACCAACATTAACAGTTTTGCATTTTAATCATGGTATATTGTCACTTTTACATATGTGAGTATACCTCATCAGAGCAAGGGACCGGGAAAAAAACCATCCATGACTTGGATGGAAAAAAAAAAACGAGCCCCTTACACCTTAACTAACTTAACTCTACTTAAACACTACTTAAATATTTACTTAATCTACTATACAATTTTTTCTTCCATTTCCATCCATTTCAGGTTACAAATAGGCTTGGAGACTGGGTCTTCTTCTCCAAGTTGAGAATAAATTGGATTTAAGGGGTCTGTCACCCTGAAATGAAAACTCTTTAAGTTACTTGGCAAAATCTATATTCACATAATACCAGTATGTTTCACAATTTTTATGCATTATATATCATTTTTAAATTACAACAAACTTTCATGTACACCCCGCATCTGGTTCCGCTAAACTGCCAATGAGTCGCGCAGCGCCGTTAATGTTATTGTTAGTAGCCTGACTACGCCGCGCCTCCCTCAACCAGATGCACATTAATACGGAACAATACAACAACATATATATACACACTATACAATTACAAACATTTTTCAATAAATCATTAAAACAAATAACCAAAGGAATTGTCGCATCTCAACGAAGTCATACATCGAAGTAAACAAATGCATGATTACAATTGTTTTCTCCATCAATTGAGAAAAAAATTTTACACGTCAAAAGTACAAAAAAAAATATACACTCATTGTAGTGTCAACTTTTCCTTGGATTATAACTTTTAAACACCGCCCGAGACTTCCTTCTTTGCAATAATTCTTCCGATCACTTGTTGGAAAGAACATAAAAATGAAGCAATACAACCTGATTTTTATGGCTTGTCTCCCAGTAGTACTTCCATTGACAAGGTGCTATCACTGTTCGCTCCTCTTCTCATTCCTCGGGTGCTCTTTGATCCCGTATGTTGCCTGACGTAGGGTCTGTAGTTTTCTCTTCGGTTTTTCCTAGCTTGGCTTGACTTTACTCCATTGGCCGGTCGGGACTCCTGATCCTCTTTCATGTGTGATCGCAGGTTGTAGCTTTTTCTATCTTGAATCCCAGCTGCTTCCATCCGGTTCTTCTTCCTACTTATATAATATTATCTGATGACAATCGTCTTTTACTTATGTTATTGGGTCTACATTTCTGCCACTTTCTTTGTGGTCCACTTGACCAAGATCCATACGATCGTTTATCTCCTCTATCTGGACGCTTTCTTTTAATTCTTGTCTTATTACTGGAAAAAGAGCTAGGCAGTGATCTGATAAGTGATCCGCGCTTATCGGCCCTATCCGTGTGTTTCTCACATTAATTTGACTTGAGATTTATCACTTTTTCCCCTAACTCACGCTTTACCTCAGACCCTTTCTTCTTCCCTTATTGCGACTCATTTGATTGATGTACGTTTTCCAAACTACTCATTTCCTGACGTGAACTTATACTATTCGAGCGACCTGTTCTTAACTCAATCTCGTCACATTTCCTATGACGATATATTCTTACTTGATCAATATTGACGGTTAAACCTTTTTCCCACCT
>BMAV01001218.1:0-30884 GCA_019973955.1 Trichonephila inaurata madagascariensis
ATATGTTATTGTATTGTTCCGTATTATGAGGCATCTGGTTCAGGGAAACGCGGCGTAGTCAGGGCACTAACAATAATATTAACGGCACTGCGCGGCTCATTGGGAGTTTTTTGGAACCAGATGTGGGGATGGAGATGAAAATTTATTGTGATTTACGAATAATATATAATGCATAAAAATTGTGAATCTTATTGGTATTATGTAAACATAAATTGGACAAAATAACTCAGAGAGTTTTCATTTCAGGGCGACAGACCCTGAAAATAGTAGCAATAGATGATATGTAACCTCAACACGGAAAAGTGGAGCAGAAATTCCAACTCCATATGAAATTATGATACGGATGCAAAGTTTGGGTCTGCGCACCCAGGAAAAGTTCTAGAAAATTTAAGTGTATAGTTACTTTAAGAGTATATATGTAAAAAGTGAGAGTGAACCATAATTAAACAGCAATTATTAATGTTGGCCTAGTTAATGGAATAAAATTTATTGTCACGAGTTTAAATTTAAAATTAAGTTTAATATTAAATTTAATTCTATGAGGAGTAATGAAAATTAAAGTCAAGATAAATATTGGAAATTATAGAAGTTAAAATGAGGATTCAAAGTTAAAATTTAAATAAAACTTAGAAAGCGAAGAGATTCAGAAATAAAAATTTAGGCACGTAATTTATTAAGGGCATTGAGAACCCTTAAATAAATCACGTTTTTCTTCTTGGAGGGGGCTGTGACGGCTCTCGCGTTCTTCTTCTAACATAACTCCTAAGTTCTTTGACGGCCACGATTAATGGCAAAACTTTTCCAATCCAATACCAAGAAGAGAAACAGAACGAATATGCAAATGGGATATACTTTAAAAGGATTGAAGGTTTGGTGAGATAAGACGGCAAGCCTAGAGATAACTTAGTACGGAATTGTTCGGAATAAATGTTAGACATCCTACAGCTCTGGAAGAAGGATACGCTCATCGTCATTAATAAGATTAATAATAAGAAGGATTAAGAAAGCCTGTGTATTCTCTCCTACAAATAACATAATAGGAATATCTTCAACCTAGGAAGGAAGGTGACTCTGTAAAAGGTAATATTTTATATAGGAAGTTAGATTAGACAGTTAAATTATTATAATTAAGATAAGTGATCTAGTTGTGCGATCTGACTTGAATATTCAGTTTAATTGGTGGCTTATTCTCACTTAAAGAAAGTTGTTATTTAGAATTAAGTAATTTAAGTTATTCTTAATAAAAGTTGTGTTAAGAATCCAAAATGTCTCATCTTTTAGATAATCCCACACCTCTAGCTTACGCGAATCACCCAAGACATAGTTATCACAGGATGGCTATGTCTCAAAGGTACATCGAAAACAGCCAATTTAACATTGTCAGTATACATAGACAGCCAGGTTTCTAACTCCCCTTAATACACCAGCACATAAAACTGTCACAACAAATGTATGTTTTTAAATTGTATAGAAAAGGGTTTTTGCAACCTTTAGTGAAAAGGCATCTCAATAGAAAGATATGATGCATGCTCAAGAATTAGAGCAACAACATCAAAGAGGGTTACTCGGCTCTCAGAACAAAGTCTTTTAAAAATAATCTAGAAATACAGAAGCTTCTAGAAATTTCATATCAGGGAAAGTTAAATCGTACTTTCATAATGTTTACAAGATACCATCAGAATACGTTTATTCAAGGTGTCTGGGCTTAAAGTATCCAAAAAGTAAGGCTTATTATTACGGAACTACCCATCATAATGTAATTAACTGTTCATCCATGGATGGGAAATTTTTCCGAGCTTTTTTGGGTCTAGTCCGATTGGCCACACTTGCGCGCATTATTCGGCACTCGCAGACGATAAACTTTTAACACAGACTTCATTAGTAAAGATGTGGACGTCACAGTAAAAGGTGTAAAACATATTTTGGTTAGCGGAAATTAAATCAGTCATGCATGTACAGCGGTACGTTTGAACAGACTAGAATGTCGACCCTCCGACATCAAAATATATCCACCAATGGGAAAGAACTTAAATGGTGACGGGAACTGTATATCTCGAACTGCCAAGTATTCTTAAATTTTCGGGATAGAAGACACTGTTGATTGTATGCGTGATTCATTTTGTAGGAGTTGATGATAAGTCTATTAGACAAGCCATTAATGACATTCCATTTTGTTCGAACACGTCGCTGTACACGCGTGACAGATTAAAATTTTTTTAACCAAAGTACGCACTGCACTTTTTGATGTGACGTCCAAATCTTTACTAATGAAGTCAGTGTAACAAGTTTAGAGTCTCCGATTGCCGTATAATGCACTCACGTGCGGCCGATCGGACTAGACCCAAAAACTTCGGAGAATTTTTCAATCCTTGGATGAACAGTTTATTACATTCTGATGGGTAATTCCGTAATAATAAGCCAATACTTTTGGATACTTTAAGTCCGGAAACCCGTATGGGGTAGAAGTTCCACCCTATACGGGTAAATATTTAACAATTTTTCTTTGCTTTGTTTTAAGTTTAAACTGACTTTTTCAATAATAAAAAAGCATTGGAATGTATTATATAGTGTTTATTATCCCGTTGATGTCAATGCATCAATAAGCCATTGGGCAATAATACACGTTTTAATATTTTTAAAAAATTACTCTTTTCCTTCAATGTTAAGATGACACGGTACGATTCAATTGACAAAAATCGGTAAAAAACTCAAATCTAATTTTTTTAGCCTAAGTTGTTCTTTATATACTTTCCTATAACCTCACAAAATTTGAAAGCTCTAAACTTAAAACAAGCAGAATTATATTAGCTTTTACATTCGTTTTTATTCACATCCCTATGGCAAATCAAAACTTTAAACTTATTTATCTCAGAAAGATAAAATAACTAGTTTGTCTTCATTTAAAATGCAATATTTATTTTTTTTATAAATAATTGAACTCAGAATTTATACATTTTTTAAGGAATTTTCAATAAGAATTCATACAAAGAAGTATTGTACAAATACCAATCAGGTTATCGGAAAACCCATACCAACTTTTGTTATATGTAGTTTGATTTACTTGTAAATAAAATTTAATGCGTGTACGTAAGTTTTTGTAGGAGTAGCACACATTTTAAAATCGCTTCACAAATTTTAAGGTTTTTTTTTCCTTAAAAAAATAAATGGCTATCTTTTTATGAAATTTTGTGCAAAAATCGTTTCGTGTACTCTTCTGGTTATTCTAGTTTGCAAGCATTTAATTAGACTGGATTCTCGACATCCTTCTTTTAATGACAAAGGTTTTGTAAATACAGTTGCCAAAAACGGATAGCTAAACTTCGGATTTAATCTCGTTCCCAGCATCCTCCTCACCCTGGTCAATCACCAGAGAGAGGCTAGTTGTAAACAGGGTGAGTTACATTTCTTCCATTAACCCTCAGCTTGTAGGAACTTACCTTCTCGTCGCGTCTCTGATGTAGGTTTATCACGCCAGCTTTCTTCCACATGTGCCGAGGTCAGACGTCTTCTTGCGGGAGCACAATATCTCCAACTCGGATGTCAATGGTACTGTTCTTGTTTCGAACTTGATGGGAGGATCGTAGTTGAAAAAGATATTCTTTCGACCATTTTTTTCCAAAAACAGCCGAGTAAGTCCTGCTTCTGTTTTTAGATGTTGTTAAGCCTGTAAGGACTTGGGTGCCCTTCTCCTTGATTGTCAGCGTGGGCTAGAGGTGTAGGAATAAATGAAGAACTAGAAGTTGCCATGATCTTAAGGTATCCGATTATGTTCCGAACCATGATTTTAAAAAAGCGCATACATGGATAATTTTCATGATATTTAGTGTCACTTAGATTAGAATATGTGTATAAAATTGTTTGAAGAACATTTTGAAAAAAAAAAGTTATTAAATACAATATTTCAGCAAAAATTGAACTTAGAATAGACTTTTTACAAAATGTTCTTCTTTCGTGAAAAATGCTTCTATTATAATAATATTTTGCATGTATATAGCTCAGACTTTTGTACAGAGGCTCAACTATGAATTTTGAAAAATGCACATTATTTTCAGAGTTACAACCCATTGAAATAATTATCGGCGTTTTTTTCTTAAAATTTCTCCCCTCTGTTGTCGTAAAACATGGATAAACCCACTTCTAAGTTATATATTTCAAAAATTCTAGTTGAGCCTCTGTACAGAGTTCCGAGCTATATACAGGCAATATATTATTATAATAGAAGCATTTTTCACAAAAGGAGAATATTTTGAAAATAGGTCATTCTATGTTCATTTTTTGTCAAAATATTTTACTTGAATAATTTTTTATTGTAATACTATTTTTAAAACAATTTTCTATAGATTTTTTAATCTAAGTGACACTAAATATCATAAATATTATCCATTTATACACTTTTGCAAAATCAATGTTCCGAATGTATTCGGATTACTTAATGTGACTTTATTAAGAACTTAAGCATAAACCTCTAACAGATTAGATAATAATAATATAAGTGAAAGAATATACGGTGGTTAAACACACAATATATATAATACCGAAATAGCATAACTCGGACCACTATCAATAACTTAATCGTCTAAACTCAATTACAATGCTATCACAGATCCGAATATTAAATAGTCCCTCCTACCTTAACGTGGAATGAAGTAGCGATCAATCTGATCCTAGTTGAAGTTGCGGTTCACTGGAGTGCAATGGTATGCATCTTCACCTAAGGGCTCTCTGACACGGATAACTTTCTGTTGGCTGTCATTTAGCCTTTCAAAAACTCTTCACTTTTGAATCAAGGACTATCATAACATTTTCCAAATTCCCACCCCTCTTACTCTAACTTCTGATATTTAAACGCTTCCTAAATTGCATCTTTCATTCACGCTTCACTTCTTGGGTTTGGTTGGAAAAGAGTTGCCATTAATTCTAGCCCCAAAGAACCCAAAAGACATGCTAATGAAAAGACGCGTAAGCCTGTCACAAGTCTTGCGTTTTTTAGCTTGGATGAAATGGCCGTTAATGAGCTGGTGTTAAAACCGCAGCTACTTATAATACTAAAAACTGTGTGTAAGACTTTATATTGAAGATGAGAAATTTTGTGTGATTTTTCTAAAAAATTTAAATTAATTATTTTAATTAATGAAAATATAAAAAAGTTATGTGTTTTATACAGAGGGCATAAAAAACACCGTCATGCATATTTCGTACTTATTAACATATTTTAAGCACACAAATTATTTTGAACCTCAAATATATTTTTAAAATTCTCATAAATGTTGTCTTTTTATATTCGTAAATAACACAACTTTATCAAATGCGATTACAGGTAACTATGGTAACAATATCTAATTTTAGTTTATAAAAACAACAGACAGTACAGTTTTTGCACATTTTTTTTATCTGAATTGTCAGCTCTTATAAATAAACATGTCAAAAATTTTAATTAAAATTCATGTATAAGTAATTAATGCAAAACCTTTTTCTAGAGGGAAACAACTGATGAAAAGTTAAAGTACTACGTTAAAAGTTGTCTGAAAAGTCAAAGTTCAAGCTTATTTTCTTCTAGAATTGTGTCTATTTGAAAAAAAAGTAATTTATATAAAATCCGCTTCTTAATAAAATTAGTTTATATAAGTAAAGTCTTGTGTTATTGCTGGATTTGTACCATATTTTAGTATACTATATAAAACAGTTTGTTGTTTTATAAATACTTACAATCATTTATAATGTACCTGATTTACAGTATTTAAATTTAGAATATGTGTTAGAAAATACATGTAAGCAATGTATAAATAAATTGATTTAGTTCTTCAAGTTTGATTTTCTAATAGGTTGGGTGTTCCATCCCGGCTGGAGTCGATGGATTTTTTGAATGAAAAAACGCATGCACGCATCTCTTATTATTACTAGGCACGAAAAAGATCCATTCAATATCATTATGGCTCTGGTACTCTCGACAAAATTAAAATTAATTCAAGCGTCAAAATTTGGTAGCGAGAGCCTCCGCTAGATGGTAACACCACTGAAAATGACTTTCTCATTTGGGAGGACTTATCGTGTCTGCAAAAGGCTTGCATGCAAAAATGCAATATATATATAAATGCAAAACGGCATATATATACATGCCGTTTTGACTTATTTGAAAGTCTTTTTCTTTTTAAATCGGTTGCATTTTTGCATGCAAGCCTTTATATATAAACTACGTGTCACAGTCTTTGTCCGCGATGGGGTCCGAATCTACTCTATCGATCCTTACATAATTTTGCTTGTTGTGTGTGATTTCGTCCAACTTAAAATATAGGATAGTTTTTATCTCAATTTTCAAAGTAAATTTTTTTTTGCTGCCAGAAATGCGTAGAAACGGGAAAATACGCAAAATGTCGGAATGCGTGTGTGCCTGTGGAAGCGGATTTTGTAGACCAAGGTGCATGAAAAGTCAGTGCCTGTTGTTCACGGGGTGTGTAATCCGAATTTCGAGTTGAATCCCGAAAATACCGTAACATCGTTGGACAAAGCCGGATGACCGTATTTTAGACACTTCCTGGCAGTGCTTTAACTTGAAAGTCATGGGACGTGAAGAGTTGTTCCTTGGCGTATTTGGAAACCGGCAATCTGAATCTGATATTCGATATAAGAAATTTTTGCAATTTTTCCAGATAATGCCGGGTGACAATGTTTCAGAAATACCCTGGCAGAGGCTTGCTTAAAAGCCTTGGAGTGCAAAAACTTGATCCCTGGCGTATTTTGAGACTTGCATTTTGAATGTGATATCTGATATGAGAAGTTGTCGTAAATTTGCTGGATAATTCTGGATGACTGTTTGTTACGCGGACCTTGACAGGAGGTTTCTTCAAAAGTCTGGAAGCAAGAAAAGTACTTTTCTAATCATTTTCGGGATGGTGAACGAGAATCCGAAATTGGATATTAGAAATTCCTGTAACTTTTACGGATAATGCCGGACGGCCCTAATGCCTCTTTCCAGCGACTGAACATGCAGACTCAGTCAGGGGAGCCAAAAGTAGTCCCCGGTTACGTCTAAGGTTCGAAAACGGGAATCAGAAATCAGGTTTCAGAAACTCTCATACATTTGCAGGATATTGCCGAAATTATTTGAAATTGCTTCGCGTTCGAGTCCCCCTTACGAACTTTAATTCCCTCTAGCGGTTGAATTTGCAAGGTCTAGGGCACTGAAATTCAGTCCCGTGTGTGTTTTGCAACGGGAAAGGAGAATCTGAAATCGGAATTTATGTGTTCTAGTAACTTTATCGAATAAAACCCGACGACCGTAATATGCGCGGACAGCTGTGTCACTCTAACTGGCAAACGTAGGGTCGCAAAAAGTGGGTCTCTGACATATTTTGAGATAGCCAATCGGATTTAATCCAATTCGAGAAATTCCTATGTTAAATAATGCCAGACGACAATATTTTAAACGAACCATGGCAGGGGGATACCTTAAAATTCTTGGTGTGTGTAAAGTGCGCTTCCGGCGTTTTTCTGTGTGGGGAACTAGAATCTGAAATCTGACTTAAGAAACTTCAGTAACTTTGACAGACGATAGTACTGCCAATCCTTTTATTGACGGAGTTGAAAGGAGCAGGGGTGCCAAGAAATGGCGCACTAGATGCATCTCGGGATGGGAAACGAGAATTTGGATTCAGATTACAGAAATTTCCTTAATTTTTCTGGATATTGCCGGAATGAGGTCAAATTGCTTTGCCTTCAAATCTCACTTCAATAATTTTATTCCCTATAGCTATTAAACCTTCAGGAGCAGCCTTACAAAAAATTGACCAACAAAAAACTGCATTTGCAATTGCATCTTCAGGTATTGCTGCCACATTGTTAAATACTAGACAAATGCACATTCAGCTTTCCATCTGCCATTAGACATTTATGAGAAACTTGACGCAATATGTAATATTAAAGAAAAAGAGTGGAATGGATACGGTATTCCAAAAGAGTTCAATCATAATCTGCAATGGGCCATAAACAATCACTCGAAGCTTTACATAGAACATTGAAAGATTTAAACGGCAACGAGAAAATATTTGGTGGTGCTGTCCTATTACTGTCTGGTGATTTCCGACAGAGATTCCCCGCTCTACTTTTGCTCACGAGATTAACGTAAGTTTAAAACAAGCATTTTTATGGCGAAACGTTGAAACACTACGATTGACTTTATGGTCAATGACTTTACGGTTACACGTGAGTTCAATGGGCTCAATTCATGGCATCACATGATAAAGACAAACACGTGTTCACCATTGAATTCAAAACAAATATTAAACCAAATGTATTTGTTGTTCTATTTGTAAAACTTCGATAAAATTTCAAATTTCATATTTGGGAAAAGATGTTTAAATGTTAGGGAAAAAAAATTCTTCAAAAAGATTTTTAAAATTAAAAAAAAATCGTACTTTATGCTTATACTTTTAAATAAATGCATTTTGTATACATATGTACTTTTTAAGAGAATGTTTCTGCAAAGAGTAAAACTTGGCAAAACCGAAGCGCGTGAACTGGTTAGCTGGAAACACAAGATAGTTTTTATCGTGTGACTATGACGCCACATAAGTTTTTGAATTGATTGGTTAGAATTACGTGGCTTTTACTATCATGTGACAATAACGTCATATGAATTGAGTCGATTGCAAGATGATAAATTGGCGCAAATATTTTTTAACCGTCTGCTGTATATTGAAAACAGTGAAGTAGAACTACATCAAAATACACAATGTACCAAATTGTTTGAAAATTTCTATACTATTGTTCAGACAAAAAAGGAACTGATTGAGAGCGTCTTCTCAAATAGAATGTATAATTATCTAGTTAATGACTTTCTTTGTGTAATCCTGTAACTTGGGTAGAAAAAAAAAAGTTGTTGTTGAGGAAATAAACTTCCAGATACAAAGGTGCTACCAGGTAATCTAATGCCTTTTAAATCAATCGACTCTATTGTTGACGAAAACGAAATTGTAATATTTTTGAATTCCCAGGATGTATTAGAAATGCAACCTCACGATCTTCGGTTGAAGACTGGATCACTAGTAATTCTACTGCGTAACTTAAATACACCTAGGTTATGTAACGGTACACGTTTGGTCATTAAAAGAATTACCGGGAATCTTCTTGAAGAAACCATTTTGATTGTAAAGTTTAAAGAAGAAATCGAGATGTTGTCACGTATTCCACTGATACCCTCAGAATCTGCAATACCATTCAAAAGACCAATTCCCCATTCATTAGGCTTTCGCGATGACCCTAAATCAATTTTAAAGGCAAACCATGTCAATTTGGGGCTTGGAAGAAAATCCACGTTTATTACATGGGCTCATATATGTTGCATGCTTACGCGGGCGGAAACGACCGAATATAATTGCGTAAGCAAACGACAAGTTACGAAAAGATATTTTTATAATTATTTATTGTGTTATAGTTTTAAATGATAAAAGTAATATTAAAAATTGCTAAGAATCTCCGTTATTCACCTTATTTTTTATATTAAATATTCATATGTTGTTAATAACAACTTCGTAAGTATTTCGTGCATCATACTATACTTAAATAATAGAGGAATAAAACACAAAATTAAAAAAAAATAATTTGTTTTGTGTTTGAATTCATATGTCCAAAATTGTAAGTGCAAAATATAATTAACTGAATTGAATAGTTGAGAATAATATTAAATAGACGTAAGCAAAGCCATAGCAACGTGTGGCCACACAGGATAGCTAGTATATATTTATATTTGAAATGCCCTTCACCGAGAAGATGTTTTCTTGATTTTTAAATACCATGTTCATGTTGTCATGGCAAACTTGAAACTTGAGGAGACCTGGTACTTTTTACTTTTTTTACTGACGCAGAAAGGCATTTCAAGTCCCAAACATAAAACTGGATATCACAATATAGCAAATACTAGCTGCAGCTATTTACACAGATTTCAGATGAGGACAATGCGACAAAGCAAGAGAGCGCACAAAGAACTCTTGTCTTTTCAACTGTCTGTGAAGGTCGCGTGAAACCTTCTAACCGAAGCCACGATTCGTCAGAAACTAGTGGGAGCTGGTTTCTCACGCAATCTTATTATTTGATTACGATTAAAATCCCAATCATGTGGGCAGCCAAGTTAAAATAATTTAACGCGTTAGTCCTGAAAAAAAAACTGGACAAAAAAAAAATTACTTAAAATGATACTAGAAGAAAATATTACAATTATATATATATATATATATATATATATATACAAATAGTTATAATACCTAGGTACAACTAGTCAAGATAGTGGAAAATGTCAGCCACAGTAGTACAATAGCAAACTCCTGGCCTTAGGAACCAAGATTGCAGGTTTAAACAAAGTTTTAGGGCTAGCCATCCTTTAAATGTAATTTGTCTATACTACTGAGCCATAGGGGAAGGAAGGAATAATATTAGAAAAAAATTTAAATATTACGAATAAAATATACTTTACTATTAAAGTAAAGCGATAAAATTATAGCCTACTTGTATTTACTAGAATAGATTTAAAAAGTCGATGTAATAAAATATTTACTTCGTGAGTACAGGAGCAAATTTTGTTTCCCGCTCGTTACAAAAGGAAAATTGTAGAATCGCATAAACTAAAATTAGTGAATTATGATAAAATAAGTTTAACATTATATATATATAACAATTAAATTATAATTAATATAGATTAAAAATTAAATTCCCTATCTAGCACTTAACTTTTACATTTTTTCCTTACCTCTTCAAGTATCGAACTAATTATCCACTTATTTCTTCGGAACATATGGCCTAGCTAATAAACATGTCTAATTCCAGATCGTTATACTTAATAGCCCTATATGTCAGCATTAAATTTCAAGTGCTCTCATGCAATCCGCGATCGATGTCTTAAGTGTTAACCCACTTAAGATTTTCGGTGGCGTTCGTTTATCTCTCTGCCTCTTAGGTCAGAATATGTCTAACTTTCATCAAATAAAGATCCATTATTAAAAACTAAGTTTGTTTCTTACTTCAAATCATGACATATATACCTTTAAAAAATCCTTAATTATTGATACTAAATTTTTAGAAAATATAAATCTTCACCCAAACGTACATAAGAATATTTAAAAATTAATATTATTCATTTATATATTAAACATGGGGTGCCAACTATTGAATAGCTGCATAGCTAATTGAAATATATATATATATATATATATATTGATTAAATATATATATATAAATATTGAATTGATAACTAATTCAATATATATATATATATATATATATATATACTAATTGAAATATAAATATAAATGTACAAGTACATCTCTTAATATACAAATACGTTCGAAAGCATGATTTTTTAAAATAGTATGAATGAATAACTTTTTTTGTCATATTTAGTGTCACCTAAATTAGAATATGCGTAAAAAAATGTTTTTTTAGAATATTACTACAGAGAGAGAGTAAAAAATTAATACACTTTTCTGGCAAAAAATGAAAAAAAAATTATACGCTTTCGTAATATTCTCCTTTCATAGAGAGAGAGAGAGAGATATTGCTTGAATAATAATAATACTTTGCCTATATATAGCTATAAGACTACTCTACAGATCCTGAAACATGCCTTTTATGGAGTACAGATTATTTTCAGAAATACTATAAAAAAAATCGAAATGGCAACAGCAGTTTTCTGTGAAAATTTCCCCACTTTGATGTATTAAATATATTCTAAAATAATAATTCTACTCTAATAAATCCGTTTCTAAATTATATATTTCAATAGTCATAGTTCAGGTTCTGTACAAAAACCTTTTATCTATGTATAGATAAATTATATATAGCTAATATAATAATTTACGCAGCAAATGTTATATATTATATTCATACAAGCATTTTCTATAAAATGAAATTATTTTGAAAATAGCTTATTTTTCCTTCAGTTTTTACCAAAAAATTATTTTTAATTTTTTAAACTGTAATATTATTTTAAAAATAATTATGTTATATATATATATTCGATTTCAAGTAACTCTTAATGACAAGAACAAAGTAATTTATACCCTTACTAAGCAATACTATAACTAAGAAGAAAAAATTTAGGATTGAAAAATAATAAAATGTAACAAATAATTTTATAACAAAAGAAACTTTTCATAGATATTTATAAGCTACTTTAATTGATTTACAATAAAAAAATTAATGTAATTCTTTTTAAGAATATAATTATTATGCAAGATTATTTCCATTATCTGCCAAAGATTTGCTTTAACTTTAATATATGATCATGAAAAAAAAAATATTGAGTTTAAGAGGATAACTGATAGGTAATTAAATGTTTAGTTATTGAAAAAAATCTAAATGAAACTAATGAAACTAAGTAAAAATAAGGTTTTTGAAAGATAATACTCTATTTCTAATAAGCATCACTTAAATAGTAAGATAAATAAAACTGAGAAAATGTACAAACTCTAAAGGTGTATTTCTAATATTTTATGCATAATCTTATAATTAAATCATACAAAATCTTTCTGAACAGTTATAACAAATTTCGAATATAGTTGGGTACATAAACAAAAACATTTTTTCTGTATAGTATTACATGGTCGCGTAAGGTTTAAATGAAAGCAGGATCACTACCGAATTTATACGGTATTTTTTTTTACATTGTTTTCATTTTAACACGATTTTTAAAATATGGGATTAAAAATATTGCAGTCATTTTTAAAAATTTCGTTCATATGGTAGCATTGGTGCTTAAATTTAGAATTTTAATTCCGTTCTATTCAGAATTACATTTATTTTGATTTAAAAAAACAATTGATCCCCTTGTGTGTTTGGTATTCATATATATATATATTTTCATGTTATTTACTGCAGGAACTTTCTAGCAGCATAAAAATGTTTATTATTGTATTTCTTTCTCAAAATTAGAAATTTTTAAAACTTCATTTTTACTGGTTAGTGATAAATAGATACAGTTTTAAAAGCATTTTCCAGACTTTATTAAAATTTTAGGGGTTATACCATACGATTAAATATTAAAAATCAAAGAAATTGAACAGAAATGCTATATCTTTAGAAATTAAATTTCACATTTTTGGATCGTTTACATAATCATGAGAGAGCAACGGATGCTCCTAAATATTATTCTTTGAATAAGGCCACAATAAAGACAAAAATAAATAAATAATTAAAGATTCCTTTACAAAAAATATTAGTAGGATGTCTTCTTAAATTATATAAGCCTAACTTCTCTCATTTGTAAGAGATATTGCAAAAGAAAATGTATGGAAAAAACAGTGATGATAAAGCTAAAAGATTATACCTTTATATTTTTGTTATTTTATTAATAAACTGATGTTCTTAGGTTTTGTAAAATGTATTTAAATTTATTTTACTTTGAAATATATGACTAAATAGCGCACATTTGTGTTTGTTTTAAATTTATACGATCTTACGTTTAAAAATCTAAGATTTCAAATTATACTTTTTAATGATATCTATCTTTCATGCAAATCAAGGGATATACTGTACTTTATTTCAAACACAAATGACCCGCTAATTTTATTCAGTTATATTTACAATAATGGCATCAAACTGCATAAATAATATCTGTGAAGCCCCTTGTCCCAAGAAAATCAATCCATCAATTTAATCAAAATGTTTGCTTAAACACAATGCTGTATGAATTCTAATATTGGGTAAGAAAATGAGATACTTTTCTTTTTTCTCCATTTGCAGAACGTCATCGAGACTACGGAAAACGCAAGGTTTTGTAATCTTTATCGGTCATTAAAGAATCCTTACAATACGCGTAGAGAAATTTATATCGAGAGTGATTCTAAAATCATGGGACACACTTTAAGAGGTATTAGTGCTGACTAAAACAAACGATTTTGGGAAACGAATATATAGGCGGATGTATCGCTATCACGCTGTGAGCCACAGATAGAAAAAGTAACACATTAACGGAAACATAAAATAATCACTAGCAGTTTACTTATAACGAGCGATTCCGCAGAAAAAATGTTTTAAAAATTGCATCCACCAACCGCCATGCATGCTTGGCGACCTTTATGGCGTGACTGGCTGACAATATTGGCGATAGTTAAAGGCACAAAAGTGGTGTGCCAGAGATCAGCTGCACCACCAGAATCGACATTTGCGCTTGAGATTTCGGTCGTTATGTATGATTTTACTAATAATGAAAAGGCAAAGATGCATCTAATGTACGGTGTTGCTAATTGTAACGACCGAGCAGTGGCATGTAGACGACATGTAATTCTAACGGCTGTATCAGGAACGTTTTCCAAATAGACGCATGCTAAACCCCAAAAAGCCTCATCGACAGTTGTGTGAAACTGGTTCATTTACCGCTAGTTCTAATGGAAGGGGTAGATTTTGGACTGTATGGCAAACACACCTGGAAGAAATCATCTTGGACCATGGGAACGAGGCACCCGGCACAAGTACAAAGCTGTAGCATGTTGTCTGCAAGCCAGTCAACCAACCGTTTGGAGATTTTTACTGTTGGATCGCTGGTGGATGCAATTCCTAAAATTAGTTTAACATTTTCTGTACGGAATTTCCCTCCTTAAGTATGATCTTGATGAACATTTTTATGTTTTCGTTAATGTAGTATTTTTTTTTCTATTTGTACCTCAACGTGTCATTTCCACTCATACATTCCTATACAAAAATCGTTTTTCTTAGTGAGATGTACCATCCATCAAAGTTTGTCACATGATCTTAGAAACATCCTGTATTTCCTTTCTTTTATATGTTTTAATTAGGCGTAACTATAAACTAATGCAAACACACAGAGGATAGATTTTTTTGGGAAACCTAAGGAACATTTACCTAAGCTTAAATTAGTGAAATGATATATTGAAATCCTTTTTCCTACTATACAGAAACAAAAACATATTCAAATCCCAAAAAGAGCGATTCCACGTGAATACGTGAAAAGGAGTTGTCAGTCATTGTTGGGTGAATAGTGTTATCAGACACAACATAGTTTTTTACCGATCAATTTGACATTTCTGAGAACTTCGTCGCTTAAGAATTCGTTAGATTTTTACTTTGTGTTAAGGACTTAAACATATGTACTTATCACTCTATAGATACCAATAAACATTTAATATTATTGTTGGATCAAATCAAATTTTAATCAATTAAGCTGGATGTTGAATTAAAACACTTGTCACGTGTGCGAAGAATAAGCAACATATTATTTTTTTTGTTCTCATGTTTGTTTGTTTTTTCTTTCACATTTTTACCTCAACTTACATTTATTACCATGCAATTTTATGGAAAATTATTTCTTCAGTGCTTCTTACTATTTATGAAATTTCATACCAAAAACCCTGAAAATACAGTACACAGTACGAGAAAATCGATAATTTTTGTTTTAGGGAGAAGTAAAATAAAAGTATTTTAGAACTCTGTACTAATCAAAATTTGTTATTACTCAAAGATAAGTGACACAATTTAGAGAAATAAGAGACTGTAGTGACATTTTTTAGAAGAATATCAATATTTGAACAACTATCAAAATTATATCGTTTTGGAAGTAGACGAGTACACAAGTACTCATCGTGCGTAGATTTCTTCAATTATTATATTCAAAGTTTAGTAGATATATTTCCAAATTAAGTTATTTTAATAAATTGATTTCAGTTATTTTTTCACTGATAAACAGTGTTATATGATAGTGCTGCAAAAGTTACTTGAAAAAAGTTGACAAATATGTTTAAGAAAAAAGTTCAGTTTTATCTATGGTAATTTTTCTTTTACTTTTAATCAATTTTGTTGTAATGGAGAGGAAAATCCCATATATATATATTTAAGATATTTAAATTTCAGTAATAAAAAGTTTTTCAATTATTAGTGCTAGAAAAAATCAGATTTTTTTTTTCTTTTTATCTGTATTTACTCGTATTATTCGGGCATGATAATGATACTATCCAATCGCAAACTTTTATTCTTTTAAATTAGTTGTTATTCTTTTATTTACTTGTCTATATCTATGGCATGTATCCCTTATTATTCAAAATCTTGAAAAAAAATGAAGTAATACTTTTAAATCTGAAATTGCATTTTAAGGGGACACAGTACGGTTCAAATGTCAAAAATTGGTCAAAAAATCAAATTTTAATTTTATTTTTTATATTTTTAACAATAATGTCAAAAGATTTGAAAGCTTTATGTTTAAAAAAGGCAGAGTTATGATGACTTTTACACCCATTTTTATTCACATTCCTATGACAAATCAAAACTTTAAACAGACTTATGTCAGAAAGATAAAATAACTAGTATGTCTTAATTTAAAATGCCAATTTTTTTTTAATTTGTTCCAAATTCTTAAATATTTTTTCTAACTATTGCTAATAATACAGGTAACAAAATTTGGTATTTATATATAAATCAAGTAACACTTATTTTTTTTAAAAAAATAAATGAATTTAGATTGTATGCATTTTTTGAGAAATTTTCAGTAAGCATTCATAAAAAATATTTATTGTACGAATACCAATCATGATACCACAAAACCCATACCGTCTTTTGTTGTGCATTGTTTTAAGTATCTGTATATCAGATTTATGTGTGTACGTCGAATTTTATAGGAGTACTTTTAAAATCATTTCAAAAATTTTGTTTTTTTCTTAAAAAATTAAATGGTTAGTTTTTTATAACATTTTGAGCACAAAATTTGTTTTACATTATAAATACACATAGGAGGCAATCAAAAATATTTTCGAAATCATTGAATGAAAATTTTTATGTAAATAGTACCATATTCCTTTAAGAAAATGATTAGGATTAAACGTATTATTTTATTCAAGCAAATGCTTTCATTTTTCATAATAATAATGTACGTATATAATCAATATTAATGTACACCAAACTGCTGTAAATCGAAAGACGCAAAGTAAATATATTCACAATGTGTACCTAGGTGCATGCAATGATAAATACTCTGCGCATCCAAATTCCTCATTGGAAATACATAAAATGCTATGTATATGTATACTATGTATACGGTAGATACTATGCTCTATTTATGTTTACGAGAAAAATACAGTAAATGATAATACATGATAGTTCATGATGTGGTTCTGGTGCAATTCTGAGCTGATGTACGTAAATAACTGGATTTGGTATACTACAGCCGCTGGATTGGACGTAGAAGTCCAGCTATGTGGCCACCACGAGCACCAGATCTTACACGATTAGATTTTCATTTTACCAAACATCAAGAAATCGGTGTATCGAGATGCAGTGACCACATAAATGGTCTTTATTGCTCGTCTGAAGCTTCTGAAGATATCACGCTGTTGCAAAGTGTGCTCTCTTAAATTCCATGTCAAGCTTGCTTCGATGTACACGGCGGACACTTTGAACCTCTGCCCTTATAAAAAATTACAAATACTGTTGTTTATAGGTCAAATACGGTGTTTTTTCCTTGCACAGGCATACTTTTCTTACCGTATATATATATGAGTGTATGTGGCTGAGCAATTCAATTGAAATACATCATAAATGACAAAAAAAATTAAATATAATTAAATAAATTGAATTTTTTGAATAAATACGATAGGAAAAATAATTACAAATCCCCCATGCTAAAAATACTTTAATCTGATAGAGGATGAAAATACAATAACTAAAAAGATTAATGATTTTCAAGAATTCTTTTTAAATAATCCTAATTTTAAAATAACATCAATTAAAATTTGCGTTAATAACTTTTAAAATAATCATTTTTATTTTAATTATATTTATATCCACTAAAACATTTTTTTTTATGTTTCGAACAAATTAGAGAAATTAACGATAGGAGAGAATAATGAAGTGTAAGAAAAAAGGTACGCGTTAAGCTTCAAAAGCGTAAAATAAAACAATGGAATTAAAACTTATTTTGTTATAAAAAGGTTAAGTACAATGTTTAAAGAATTAAGTCTAGCTCAATGGTCTTTAATAAGAGTTCACAAACACTTCTGCTTGTTTATAAAAAGATACAATTTCTTAAACTTGAAGAAATTCTTTCAATGGATTAAATATTAAATAGGGATCATAAATATCAAAATGTGTTTAAGAGTAAAGAAAAAAGTTTCTTGCAATATTTACTACGGGCTATAAATAATTTTAAATAAATCTATGTAAAAATTGAATATGATTTTTATATCTTTAGAAGACTTCTATAAAGTATTAAGTCTGTGATAAATAATAACGATTAATATTCTTAATATATTTTTTCTGAACAATAAATCTCTAGTGTTCACGAAACTGAAGGGCTAAATTATTTTTCGTGTTAAAAATGTTGGAAAAAAAACATGTATTCAACAAAATTGAGTTCATTAGAGTACATTTTATATACATATTTATGTATATGTGCATGTATTTCACAAAAAAGAAAAAGGCAATAGATTCACAAGAACTTAATGCAATTTAATACGAAACTTTCCTTTTTTCTAAAACCAAAACAATTAATCAGTTTTTAGAAAACAATCTGATATTTTTTTTTGCATTATCCTTTTATCTTCAAACTGTTAACAAATTGTTTGATGTCGTCCATTTTATTATTCATTTCACCATTGGAATGTGCGTCTAAATAACTGCGCCCCCTTTTCATGATGCTACTAATTTTGTATGACGTGGTAACAGGAGCTGCAATTTTCATTTCAGTTTCGAAGTCGTAATTTGCATCGTTGATATTTTTTGAGTTTTGAATAAACTCCGAATTGTCTTTTCTATAATTAAGGCAATATAATTCGCATTATCATAACCTATTGCATAAAATTCTTCCGCTGATAAAGTCCAATGATGCACAACATTTTCTCAAACATCTCCTTATCCCGGGAGCGGTTGAGCAATAACAAGTAACGTTAAAGGTCACGCGGGATGACTCAGTTACCCGAAGTCTTTTTTTATAATTTTTATTTCATTGCACACGATAAAAACCGTAAGAGCGGAGAATGATTTAAGGGAAAGTATACTTATGCACTTTTAAAAACTTTTTAATTTTTCTCTGATTATTTCAGAAAAAAATTCCGATCAACCTGAAATAAAATGTTTCAAATGTGCTCGACTTTTAAAAAGGACACAAATCAAATTCATTCGCTAATATTACATGAATGATATTTGCAGGTAAAACTGTTATATTTTGTTCAAGTTATTATAGGTTTATTGTTCATAGGTGATCACACTCGCGACACATATAACATGCTCAACTTTTTCTGGCTTGTACTTTTTTAACAGGACGTTGTGTGTCTTATGGTACACACATGTGGCTTCATATCTTTATGATAGAGTTCCTTAGGTAGCATTTGAAGAACCTTCCTTTCGACTCGAACAATTCATGTTTATAATCACTTTTTCTGAAATTTACTTTCAGTTTCATGATTAATATCCATTGTTTCATTAGGTTCCTATCTTGCTCGATCCATTTATTGTACTGAAATTTCAGCTTTATTCAACAGAGATCACAGATGCTCTATTTTTCTTTTCTTTATTCAGTCAATTTACATTCGTAAACCAAAAAAAAAAAATAATAATACAACTCAGCAGTCAAAGCTACTAAGCCGTTTACAGGAGAAAACATGTAGCCTGTTCACAAGAAATCTTTGGAACAAATGGGGTCGCTCTAGAGACTTAGTCACACTAAGTACTTTATAATTGTAAAATACGATTGTCACTCCCCAAAAAGAGAGGGAGGTATGTGACATTAGTTCTCATATAGATGTTTATGTAGGTGGATATTTTACAAGGCGATTGGTAACAAACAAACAGTTTTCCAAGAAATACAGATTTCGTGAGCCTAAGATGACTGTGTGCCTCGCTTTACCGTTCCCGGATTAAGTGCGAGCTCAGTTTCAATATCCGCCATCTCCAATTCTTTTAAGATAAAAGAATTTGAAACTTTGCAAAATCCTGCATGGTAAAAATAATATTCATTTCTTCTTGGAGTCACTGAGTTCTATGCAGAGTGCAACATATGTAGAGCCTCTAATAAATTGATCGAGAAGAATTTCATTTGAGCTGTATGCCGTGCTTGTGGTCTTTGCCGTTGAGTTCGTGAAAAAAAAACATGAACTAATCTCACTGATTTTTACTCACTTTGCGATGCATTTGTCACTAAATTCCAAACCCAACTGATGAGAGATGTGATGTTTTTATGTGGCATTTAATGAGGTGGAGGGTGGAAGTAGCTAAGGTAACCGAAATTGGCTCGTGCCATAGGCTATTTCAGCGCTTCTTAAACTGTGGGGGGCGTGATAAGCCTAGAAGGGGACATCAGCCTATTTAAAAATCGAAAACAAAAGATGATTTCACAAAATTATTAATTTTTTTAAAGTAAAACAACCGAAATACATTCTGTCATAATGAAAAAAAATACATTTACACTGATATAATACACTTATAAAGATATCAGTACTGTACAATGTGTGTGTGAACTTTTTAATTGTCTTAACAATACTAAGTTAAGAACAAGTTTAATGATTACCAGTGACCTCACCGGTTGGTCATATATAAAATTATATGCAAACATTAACATGGATCATTTTTTTGTACGGTTTATAATTAATCCCTTAACTGCAGATTATTGGTTACTTGATTCACTCCCCATTGCCACCGTGTTACACGTATGCACGCATATGTGGTGTATTTGGGGGGAGAAGGAAAGGGGGAAAATAAGTAAATCCTTCTCAAACATTGTTAAGGTCATTTTATTGCATTCCAAAGTCTTCGGAAAAATTTTATGGATAGTCGTGACCATATTTCGGACAAACGTATATATACGTCCGGCGCAATTTACGCACTGTATGAGCGAGACGTTTGTATACGCCGGTGGTGAAGGGGTTAAAATTGTATTGTAGCTTCAGCGGCAAAGTATCGTATTATCGAATTCACACACAATACATCATTATTGTATGGAGGGTGACGAGATTGAAATGGTGATTGAATATTGGGTTGCAAGTGTTGAAAGTTTGAGAAACACTGGGCTATTTCGATGGTTTTTTAAAGTCAAGCCAACCTACTTTTTACGAAACATCTAAAACCACCTCTCTTTCACCCATTTTAAAATCGTCTACGTGGCTGGTGTTTTCCGTATTTTTTTCATTTCCAGAAGGAAATATTTGCATTTTAAACGTTTTTCTTTTTGTGTTGAGAAAGAAAAAAAGTTGCATAAAAGTGCACAGTAGTTTGCCAATATTTCGTCTTAAGCGTTTTTGCGTTAAACGTATTTTAATTTATTAAGGGGACACAGTACGATTCAATTGACCAAAATCGGTCAAAAAATCAAATTTAATTTTTTTAGCCTAAATTATTTTTATATACTTTTCTATAACCTCACAAAATTTGAAAGTTTTAAACCTAAAAAATGTAGAATTATGATAGATTTAACGTTCGTTTTTATTCACATCCCTCTGGGAAATCAAAATTTTAAACTGCCTTATCTCAGAAAGATAAAATAACTAGTTTGTCTTCATTTAAAATGCTAAGGCTTTTTTTGTATTGCGCCTAATGCTTTGAATTTTTTTTTACCTATTGCTAATAGTACATGTAACAAAAGTTGGTATGCAATTTTCAATCAAAGCAATATTTATTTTTTTAGAAATAATTGAACTCAGAATTTATACATTTTTTAAGGACTTTTCAATAAACATTCATAAAAAGAAGTATTATATCAATACCAATCATGTTAACGCAAAACCCATACCAACTTTTACTATACATAGTTTGACGTACTTGGAAATCAAATTTCATGCGTGTACGTCAATTTTTGTAGGAGAAGTAGCATTTTAAAATCACTCCACAAATTTTAAGTTTTTTCCTTAAAAAATTACATGGATAACTTTTTATGAAATTTTGAGCACAAAATCTCTTTAACATAGTATACATAAATAGAAGGCAACCAAAACATTTTGCTTAAATCGTACCATGTCCCCTTAAAAATTTATTTGTCGCTATGGTAATGATTACTAACCGAAAAAAATTATTTCCTGAGTAATGTTCATAAAAAATGTCAAAGCCTCATGCGATAACATGTTTTTTCTCAAATATTGTGCATTGATAAATAAATGGAGCAAAGTTATTTCATTTAAACATATAAAGATGAACAAAAGAAAAAAAAAATTCTTTAATAAATTTTAAAACCCCATATTTAGGAATTCTTAATTCAAGTAAATTAAAAGATAAATACAACCATTAATTAACCACACACCTTTTCAAAAAACTTCATAATTAAATGCACATTTTTCAAAAAAAAAGAAGAAAAAATCCTTTTTAATACCACACTTTTTTATTAAAAGTAAAAAAAAGAGTCCTATTCCTCCTTAAACTTTAGGAAGGAAAAGTTAATTTATTTGAACTCTTTGATCTAGCTTTCTGCATCGCCTTTTGATGATTCTAAGTAATTCCCGAATCAGCTTTCTTATTAATACTTAATGTACGATTGCTTTAGATTTCTGGTGTAAATTTGTCTTATTTAAAGTATTCTCGGAAGAGGAGGAATTGAGTGATACCTTGTTCTTAATGTTCATTTAAATATACAGCCAGACTACTTATATGTTTGCAGAATGTTTTCAAGGAAATGGAAGAAGGTAAATTCTATTTTCGTTTCTCATTTATGCCTTTGAAACAATGCGCCATTATATACATACTCATTGATTGGCTAATCTTTTTCAAAGCACTGCAATTCTAGTAAGGCGACAATCTTGTAGTTTTAACCTACATTTAAGGACATTTGAGATGGTATGATGGATTTCCTCTCCCATCTATCAGTGTTCGGGAGTTAGAATGAAGATTAGCCACAATCAAAACAAATAAAATTTATTAATCTTTTAACAAGTCTTAAGATTTCCGACTAATCTTGACAACTTTTTTTTGAAAAAATAAAGATATGAGGATTTTTTAATGATTAGGTTTATTTAGTATATCTTAAGGAAAAATCCTAAAACTAAAAACAGAAAAAAATTATTAGTATTAAAATGGGAAAAAACTGGTGAAATTGTACAAAAGAAATACATAAGCGGGGACCTTTCTGTACAAAAATGTTATTAACAAATTCTAAATTTTTCAATTTTCATGTGTTACTTTGTTATTCGTGTTTGAAATGACCTTCAGGATAAGAGATATTTTAATTTTTACAAAAACTAGAGCACTTTATCTTGGTGATTATATGAAATTGCTTAATAAAAAACAGTGACTATGTTCATATAAAGGACTGTAATTTTTTAAATAAAACTGTGATTGATAAATCTGACATTCAAAACACTTTTACTGTTATACAGAACATACGCAAAAAATTTCAGCAAATTATTTTCAAAACTTTTTGAACAATCGCTGTCCCCGTTTGAGCTTTTCGAAAAAACCACATTTCCAGTAAAACGCATTTCAAAGTTTAACATCTTGTGTAATGTTATGGCATTTGCTTTTACTAAAACACTTGTAGTTTTTGTTCTAGCGAATGGAAAATTAAAAACTTGGTATTTTTATCAAGTTAATAAGATGACCTATAAAATAAAATCATAAAATAAATTGTCATTTTTTGAAAAAAATCATGATTTTAGGGTAGTTGGATACCTTAACAGCCTAACAAGTCTCAACAACCCAGGCTAGGAAATGCACCTATAATTAAGTATTGGAGCAAATTTGAGGTAGATGAAATATTTAATATTTAATTATGAATTGAATCACTTGAAACGTTTTTGGTAATATACGTTCCAAATAATCGTATTCCCAATCAGAACCACTCGACCTCTAGTCGATATCACTACAATTAAAATATCTTATTGACCAATTCGTCAATCATCAATTTTAAATTTTAAGAAATTAATTAACAAGTCCTTTTCGACTAGCTTGCTACTACTTTAAGTTAATCACTAACTTCTATCATCTAACTCCTAACCTCTCTCTCTATCGCAAACCTTAAAGTTAATGCTTAGATATAAGCCTTGATTTATATTAACCTCATCTTCTTCTTCGGGAGAAAGTTTTCAATAGAACAATATTTAAAGAAAAAGTTTTTTTCCCAAGAGGATTAGTATGAGGCTAGCGAATAGACCCGTTACAATAGTATCTCATTCTTCGAACTTTCACACCACACCAATGAGAAGTGTTTGATCCTCAGCAGATTTCAAAAACAATGGTGCCTCTTCATGGGGTATCTTGTGGCCAAGAATTTCGGCTCAGCATTTTCGAGTCATGGGTTCAAGTCCATAAATGGAATGGTACTGAATCACGTTAAATCTTTTGAGGTTAAAAGTCCTCCCATTGTAATGGTGGTCCGTTGCCAATAGCACTGGTGCTGCTTCAAAATGTGTGAGAGGTAAATCAAAGTCATATCATTTACGGTTGATATGAGTATTTGTTTTACAAAAAAAAAAAATTTTAAAAAACATTTATTCCATTTATTAAAAAAAATAGTTCGTATTTTCCTTTTTTTTTTTTGCCAAATTCATTATATTGTGTTAAGAAGCAATTTAGAATTCTAAAATAAATTTAGATATATCGAGTTTAAGCAATTAAAAACATTAATTGGACATGCTTAAATAGTACCTATTGTTCTAAAGGGAATACTATTCTAGAAAAGAAATAACTAAGTTCAGAACATAATTTTTTTGCAAGAATCTGATTTGGGAAATCTTTCATATAAATCATGGTTGATTCATTTAAAGTTTAAAGTAATCATTACAAGTATACAGTACAAGTCATAAAGAACAAACGTTTTTTTTTTTTTTATTTTTTTTTTTTTATTTTAAGTATATAGAAGCTAAGCACACATCCATCTTTCGAAATTCAAATTCAGTAATACAGAATAGGTTACTATTCTGTATTACTATATGCATATTTACTACAAATTCTTTATTTGTAATAAATAAAAAACACAAAGCACAGAGAGATATAATAAATTATTTACACAATACAAATTGAGCAAAAAGTAAATGTAATACATTTGAAGAATTATAAAAATTTTAATAAAATCTTTATTTGAAGTAGATTGTTTTTAAGATTTTTTAGGTTTTTTTTTCCTTGCTTTATGTTATTTGCAAGATATATTTTTTTATTATTATTTCCAGTTGATATGTTGTCGATTCCAAGGTAATACATGATACTAAGTCATTCTCTGTCAGCCCATTTTTAGCCTTTGGCAATACATAGTTTAGTGCCAAAGGGAAAAAAAACATGATTTTCGAAAGAATAAGTGTACACGAAAATGTTCAACTGTGAAACTATGAAATAGGCATCTAGCATACTATTTTACATTTCTAATATTGAGTTTTTAAAATGGATTCAGACTGCAACTTTTGACATTTGATAATTTTCTAACTTTTCTATGTGTTTTCACAGATTCTTTTTTCGAATTATTGTCCAAATGAGCAGTACAGTGAAGATTTTTAAGATTTCAAATTTCATCCAATGAATGAAGATGTTTTTGAAATCCTTTATGCCGAATAAAACCGAATAGCTTAGAATTTCCAACCGCCATTAATTTTGAATTTATTAAAACTGCCTGAAAACAGTCTTTTAATAGAATACAGAATTTTCTGAAATTTTATTGAATTTACAATTATTATTGTTTTTAAATGTTGATTTATCCAAGTTATCCAAATCTAATTTAAATCCATACTAGTTTATCAGTTCAAACATAAACTGAATTATTTTTCAACCTCTTTTCAATTTTTAATAAAATCATTCAAATGTAATGTTGTGTTTGCAGAAATTTGTAATTTTGTCAACAATTCCATATAATGCAACATTTTAAAACAGTACTTGTTTCAACAATTAAAAAAAAAAGACGCGTATTTCTTCCACGCATTTTTCAAATTTGCATAAAAATACAGCTGAACTTAGTCAATGTACATACATTAAAATAATATAATATTCGCAATTTAAAAAAATTTTTGTATTATCCTTCATGCATGTTAAGTGTAGCTATAAAATTTATTATTCAATATTTTTTAAAATCACTAGTTCCGAGAATTTTGTTCATATAACTTGCTAAAATATAATGCAATTAATACATATGATCGGATTATCAACTTTTTAGTTCGAAATAATTTTAAGAAAAATATTTCTAGTTAGTCGCTTTAGAAGTTTAATTTACACCGTAATGAAAATAATTTTAAAGAAGAATCTGAGTCCTTAAAGGTTGCGCGCGTTTACTATTAAAGAATACACAAATCAATACTTCTCGTTCGTTCTAATATGTTTCTTATTTTATAAATTCGTTATGCATTTTATTCCCCATCAGAAAAAAAGCAACAATTGGCTTTCAAGTAAGTGATTTCATATCAGGTGTTTCATCGAAACAAATTGAGATCTAGTCACATCTTTAATGTCATTGCAAAGTTGATCAGAAACATTCACACTCATTCTTCAAAATTCTATAATTAACAGTATTTGAATTAGTTGAATTATATTTTCATTGTTATTGAAATCTTCAAACAAACTAGAGATGGCTTTAACGTAACTGATTTTATTAACTTGCGATTTTTAAAATGCTTATGGTCGTTTTGTGAAATTTGAATTCGAGCTCTCATAACATCGTTTTTGGTTTTTAGAAACTTTGAAAATAAATTCAACTGAACATAATTTGCCTTTAACCATTGAAAAGTGAGTTTTTATTTCCCTGAATATTTTATTCATGTATTTTTACATTGTATTTCAAAATGTCTCTTCGGAGAGGGCATTCATAATGCAGCATTTACAGATCACAATGGTTTCTATTTTTTTATCAAAGGAATTATTAATAGTCTATTTGTTTGCAGAGCTTCAAACATCTTTTACCCTTTTTGTGTTTTTACTTTCATCATTTCTACCTTAAGAACTCTGATTGTATTAGAATATTTGTAAAACTGAAGCTTTCATTTCTAACAACAAAAAAAAAAAATTGTTTAAACATTATTTCTATTTTTATTTTAATTTTTGGACATGTTATATTGATACGTGTGCCATGTACAGCCCGTGTAGGGGAGCGATGCACGTTAAATCTGTCGAGAGCTCAAATGTCCTCCCTTGGGTGTAGTATGGTAGTTAGGAAAGGGGATGCCAGCTCAACTGTCGTCCTCGTCACTTGTCCATGATTAAAAACTACGAGGTCTGTCACCAAAATCCCTCGTGTAGCTCAACAGTTCGGTGTTAATATTCACTCACGCCATGTACGAAACTTGTAATCCTTGTTTTAACCTTATCATGGTAAAATCAATTAGGAAAATTATTTATGAAATTTCATTAAAATTCAAATCAATAAATTATTTCCATTTATTAAAAAACTATGAAAAAAACGTTAAATAAATAACTTTTTTTTTTAAATTTGGGTTAATTTTGTCGCTTATTATTCTTAGAAACTATTTTTAATAATGTGTTCCCCATTTTTCTTAAGAATAGTAAGTATTTAAAAATTCATCTTTCTCATTCTTCTTTAAAATATACAATTGGCAATTACTATTTTCTTTTTATAATTTATTATGTGTATTGTTAGGTAATTTGTTGAAATAACAATATAAAAGTTTTACACAGCAGAAATACAATTTTACATTTTTAAATATTATTTCATAAAATATCTACATTCACACCGCATATTTCTGGAAATAACCCTATCCGTATTGAAGTAGTGAGAAGGAGAAATAATCCAAAATGCGAAACACGTACATAAGTTGAAAGGGGAACGAAAATCCTATTATTTTCAAATATGTTGCGCAAAAATGGTGGGTTTAAATGGTGGGTTTATTTTGCAATAAGATTACTGTAAATAAAACGCCAACGGCGTTAGCTTTATATCTGGAAATTCTATCTGAAGCTCACACACACATTTTCCCCCATTCATTTGTTTTCTTGTACATTATTTGTTCTAAAACTACATTCTGGGCTATTTTTGTTTTATTTAAAAAATGAACTGAAAGTAGAATTCGTAGGTGACAAATAATGGTCGACCTGTTTCATATCCTGGTGGAAATACTGTCTGCATGATGCTTATAGGCATTCAGACATACTATTGAGCGAATGTAAAATTTAAGAACTATGCGGAGAATTGGCTTCAGAAGCTAGTTTTGAAGGATTGAAGTTACTCTTTTTAGAACAAATTTTGCGTTGAAAATACCTAAACATATGAAAAATTTAAATTGTCATTGCATTGCTGACGAAAAATGTTTTTCTCATATGTATAACGTTTCTCCTCCCTCCCCCCTTAAGATTGGCGGATCCGTGGAATAAGTCAACCCTCTTAAATTAAATTTAAAAATGTTCCAAAATTTCTCGGTTTATACAAGGAAATATAAGGTCATTTAATAGTATAAGCCTATATATATATATATTTATATATCTCGATATTTTAGCGCACTAGCCAATTATTTTATATATGTCTATACTTTCTGATAAATTCACTGTTTTATTTTCAAAGCTTCATGTCTTAGCGTAATAGATAGATTTTAATCTAACAAGGGGAGGACACGACTAAGGAAATTCATTTGGGGTCGAGACTTGGTGTAATAGTAGTACTCTTTAGGTCGTTCAATCCTCAATGTAATTCCGCCGAATGGCCAGCCAGAACGGAGAAAAAAGCCTTCGAAATTCCAATTAAATTTCAATTTCCTCCAATTATTTCGTAGCCTGGTTTATATATCATCTGCATACTATGCGCGGGGTCAGGGTTTGATTCAATGATCAACTCTTCTTTTTTTCATTTCATTTAATTACTTTTAAAAATGAATAAACTTATTTATATGAAAGGTTTATTAAATATTAAATCACATTTTATATAGATATTTTGTATTTTATAAAGTAAAAAAAAAAAATAAATGTATTATTTAAATTGGTTATTAATTAAATTTAAAAATATTATTTTTACAAATATTTAAAATAAATTATTAATTAAAACAATAAATAATTAAAACTATTTAAAATAATAAATAGTTAAAACTATTTAAAATAATAAATAATTAAAACTATTTAAAAATAATTAAATAAAATAATTAATAATCAAAATTAGTTAAAATAATTATTAATCAAATAATTAATAGTTAAAATTATTTAAAATTAATTAATAATTAAAAAATTAATAATTAAAACAATTAATTAATTAATACTTATTAAACTCATTACTTTATTATTAAAAGTATTAATTTATTGTTAAAATTATTAATTTGGTATTAAAAGTGTTAATTTATTATTCAAATTATTGATTTATTATTAAAATGATTATTAATTTATTATTAAAATTATTAATTTAATAATATAATTATTCTTAATTTATTATAAAAAATATTAATGTACTATTAAATTTATTATTTATTATTGAAATGATTATTAATTTTTAAAAAAAAATATTTAAATAAGCTTTTTAAAATTATTTAAATTTATTTAAAAATGACTTATTAAATCTTTTATAAAATTATAAAATAATTTAATTAATAATATATAAAATATACATATTTTTACTATATTAATTATAAAATAATTAATTTAATAATAATATATTTTATAAATTACTTTATATTATATATATTTTATTTATAGTATGTTGTATTTTACATTATAAAACTATTTGTAACTAATTTTTATGTATAATATCATTTAATATTTATTATATATTTTATTATAAATATTATTTATTAATATAAAAGTATATTTATAAAATTTAATACAAATTATGCGGTCCGCGTTAAATTTACCCAGGCTCAGTAAAACTGCATACACTAATCATGAGAATAAACTCATGTCTGTGATTTCAGAAGTTAGTGGACTATCATTGCAAAAAGCAGCTTCTGAACTGTTAATGCTACATCCTTCTACAAATAAAATTGTTGAATGCGATGTTTGAGTTGATGGAACATGGCAGCGTAGAGGTTACACTTCCATGAATGGGTGTCTCACAGCTTTGTCAGTTGGCACTGGTAAAGTAGTTGACATTGAAATGATGTCGTCATATTGTCCCCACCTGCGGAAAGATTTCTAAAATGCCCAGAAGCATTGTGTCGGAAACTTTTGCGGCAGATCACGTGTGCCATAGCAATTTTCAAGGTTCTGCGTTAAAAAGGGAAGCTGTTGGTGCTACCAGAATCTTCCAACGTTCTATTGTCAAACGAAGCCTTAAATATGCATATTATTATGGTGATGGGGATTCTAAGGGCTTTATCAGTGTCAAAGATACTTATGGAAAAGATAGCGTCACAAAATATGAATGCATCGGTCATGTTCAAAAGAGAATAGGTGCCAGAATGCGCAAACTAAGTCGAAAAATAAAAATCTGTCTGGTAAAGGCAAACTCGCCGACACTTTTTATATTCACCGATTTCCAAACTACACTGCTGGCCACCATAAATGCAACACCCTGAAGGAAGCATGCAAATAACATGAAATTTACAACATGCATTAGCGGAGGTGAGATATGCAAATGATTAGAACTTCAGCGCTGACACACATCACGCGTCCCTGTGGCGCCACCTCAAAACGCTATTTAAGTCTTGGAGATTTCGACGACTTCAAGTTTGGCAATTGTGTTTTTCTTGTGGTTTTTTCAAAAAACGGTCAGTTATGTCTCGTAGAAAACAGTGATCAGCTTTTGATCAAGTATCCGAGAGGTATATCTCCGAACTGTTGGATCAAGTTGTCCTTCCTTACCTTCAGGGTTTGGTCACAGCCATAATTCAACAGGATAATTGTCCAAAGGTTCTTTGTCAATCACCAGATTAAATTGCTTCCCTGTCCTGCTCGCTCTCTGGATCTTTCACCTATAGAAAACATGTGGTCCATGACTGCTCACCGATTGACCCAGATTACACCCCCAGATACCACACCAGATCAACTTTGGCAATGTTTGGAAGCTGATTGGTCTGCTGTACGCCAAGAACACATCCAAAGTCTCTTTGCATCAATGCCGAGGCGTGTGG
>BMAV01001218.1:30984-66700 GCA_019973955.1 Trichonephila inaurata madagascariensis
AGTAGCCGCCATTGTTGGATATCACAGCTGCCACACCAGATCAACTTTGGCAACGCGTGGAAGCTGCTTGATCTGCTGTACGCCAAGAACACATCCAAAGTCTCTTTGAATCAATGCCGAGGCATGTGGCAGCGGTGATCTCCAACAATGGAGGCTACTCTGACTACTGATTCTGGCAGGAATCACACTTCACAGAAGTTTATAAATTTAATCATCTGATACTTGGTCAACATGCTATCTACAAAATAAAATTTGTTATGCTATATCTTGTCTTTCTTGGTGTTGCATTTACGGTGGCCAGCAGTGTATTATGGAATTGCTTTTCGTAGCAATGTTGGAAACTTGTTCAGCCTTCAGCAAAATGTTATTGTGGTCCTATTTCATTGCCCATCAAGAGTCGAGAAACCGATGCATGTGCAGTGTCCCATCGGAAAAGATAGTTGGTGCTAACACCAGCGAGCACTGTTTTGTGGCAAATGCCAAAAGAAAAATATAAAGGCTTATCAAATGAAGTGCTAAACATGATTAAGCCTACATATATAGAATTATGTACCAAGGAACTGCTTATTAAATGCCTGCATGGCAAAACACAAAATTCAAATGAGTGTTTTGATGGCATTATATGGCAGAGAGTACGGAAAGAAGTTTTCGTGTTCCTCAAAACTTTAAAATCTGGTGCATTGGATGTTGTGTTCTAATTTAATGATGAGTACAAGGGTTGTGTTGACATTTTTTTTAAAAAAAAAACTTAATAACTCTTGGTTATTTTACTTTAAAATCATACAAACATTTTGACATCAATAGAACGACATTCATCATCAAATGTAAAGCAGCGTAAGATTTTAAGAGCTACAAGGGAAACAAATTAATGTTTTATAGAGTAAAGAAGGTGTTATTTATAAATCAGGAGAGCCTTTTAAGTATATCTAAGTGTGTTAAGTATATCTAATATTAAAAATTGCAGTTGAAAGTTTATTCCTGATTTATCTCAAAATGAATTTTTTTTGACGTATTGTCATCTGATAACGTAAATATCAGTAAAAAATTGTGAGCCAAATTAGTTAAAATTTTATAAGTACATTTGTTTTATAGATTTAAAGAACCCCTACCACTGTCATAATTATATAGTTGATATGTTTTTAGTAACTAAGGTATATATCATGCTCGTAATAATTTTTTAATTATTTTTCAATGTTCTTTTACTTGGATCAATAAAAATTGTAATAAGTTGATTATCATCAGGAAAATAGTACCAGCCCTAAGAAGTGTTGTTATAATCAACATCAAATGTATAGAAAAGTGATATTGTTGTTTATACATTTGAGTTATATGCGTTATTCTAATAATCAATTTAATTACTATTTACACTATGTTTTACTCCCTAAAATTTTTTATGTACTACAAGTAACATATTAAATATATTTTTCATAGTTGTAAGTTATATTTCATCAGTAAAAAAATATTTTAATAGCAAATATTACAGTTCTTCAAAAAATTTTCTTTTAAGGTGTACAGATACCTTAAGATTCAGTTTTAAACTCTACTATCATATACATTTCATACTGAAAGTTAATATCATACACTGCTGGCCACACAAAATGCAAAACCAACAAGGACCAGAGATAACACAGCAAAACTTATTTGGTAGATAACATGTACAAAGCTCAAACGATTAAATTAACAGCCTCTTATGACGTGTGGATGATGACAAAATCAGTAGTTAGTGTAAACGCCATTGTTGGCTATAACCACTGCACCATGCCTCGGCAAAGAATCAAAAAGGCTTTGGGTGTATCCTTAGAGTACAACAGTCCATGTGGCTTCCACTAATTACCAAAGTTGATCTAGTGTAGCCCCGGGTGGTGTATCCCGGTCCACTGCGCAAGCATGGACCATACATTTTCAATTGGCGATAGATCAGAAGAAGAAGCAGGCCAAGGAAGCAATTCAATTTGATGAATAAAGAAAAACTCTTCAATAGGTGTGGTCGCGCATTATCCTGTTGGAATATGACTGATAACAGGTGTATGGAATATGACTTAATGTATAGGAGGACCATGTGCTCCAACACCTTAAAAATGTATCGCTGGCTTTTCTGTGTACCGGCAACGCATACTACAGGTGTGACGGGCTCACGCGTTTTTTCTTTAACATGACCTCTGGGTTCTTTGGGGGCCAAGATTAATGGCAACTCTTTTCCAACCAAACCCCAAAAAGCGAAATGTGAAGAGGAAATGCAAATAAGATAGCTTTTAAATAACAGAAGTTTCAGAAAGTCGTATGGCAATTTGGGGAATGTTATGTGTGAAAGTAATACAAGCGAGATTTGACAGCCAGTTGTGAAGTTACCTTGAAGATTAAAGACATTAGGTCAAGGTGCATACCATTGCACACCCAGAGAACCTCTTCAAATGTTTGATACTAAAATTGGATTAAGGTAGGATTGATGATTTGATATTAGGACTTGTAACATTATTAGAGTGAGAGTAGATGGATTAAGTATTTATAGTGGTCTAAGTTACGTGATTCGGTTTAACTATTACTGTGTGTTTGTTCATTATATACTCTCGCTTAAATAATATTATCTAAATTGTTAAACATTTAAGTTTTATTCTTAATAAAGTCATATTAAGAATTAAAAATGTCTATTCCTTTTGCAAACCCTACACCTCTAGTTCACGCTGACAATCAATAAAATGGTCACCTAAGGGGGTGGTATAACACAGGTTTGCGACAGTGAAATCCAATACCGCCCCAAACCATGATACCGGGTGCTGGACCACTGTGGGGATGCATAATGCAACAGTTCAGCAGCCTCTTCTCATGGTGTCTTCAACCAACGTGATGTTGCAGACAGAAGCTGGATTCGTTAGTAAACATAATGCTGTTCCAATATATTGTTCATATCCTCCGTTCATCGCACCATTGGCGGCGCAAAAGCCTGTGGTTTCCAGTCAACGGTAAACGAAACAATGGATGCATTGCCGACATTCCACTCTGCTGCAAACAGCGTTGAAAAGTACGAATGGACAATGAATGATGCGTAATTGACTGATTCTGTTGTGTTAGGGTTCTTGATGTGGTTGCGCGATCCATCACTGCCAGGCACACAATTCGCTGGTCATCACTGGCAGTGGTTCAACGAAGTAGGTGACATCGGCACCGTAATCGTTTTCTCCTGCAACCAACGATGACAGATCCGAATAACAGTTGCTTGGTTTCGCCTTTGTTGACTGATTTCTCTGAAGAATAATCCCCAATCCCTTTAGGCTGCTACTCTTCCTCGGTCAAATTCAGAAATTTAGTCAAACGACGCTTGATGTCTTCCAAGAGGCATAGGTAAACAGCTAACGCAAAAACAACGCATGAAAAAGCAATTGCATTACTTCAAATCTCACGAATCTCCCCCCCCCCTAATACAGCTCTTGCGTGTGTCGCTACGTTCGCCTCTGATTTGCGTCAGCTCTATAATGCTAATGATTATATTTCATCGCCGTCAATGCATGATATAAAAAGCATATGGTTTGCATGCTTCTTTCAGGGTGTTGCCTTTTGTGTGGTCAGCAATGTATGTATATGGAAAAAAGAAAAACATAGAAAATGTATCTAAAAAATTCTCTTTTTAGTATCTTTAACATCATGCAACATGAAACGATTCGAGCGTCAACAGCAAATAAAAAAGCCGATCTGCACAGAAGCTACCATTTTTATTTATAATACGCGTATATACACGTTTATCTATTTTTTTTCGAGAAATATTCCTGAAGTTAGAGCTTAATTAATAATCCGTGTAGCCAATTGTTCTACAAAAAACATCGTTATTTCGTTTATTTGTTATGCTAAATAAGTGAAATCTATTCATTTTGAATTAAATTTTTTTTATGTTATTTGTAAAGCTTAAATTTGCAGTATCATGCATATTTTTAATTTTTCTTTTGGAACAGATTAACTTTTTTATGAAAATATAATATTATTATTATAAAGCTAATCTTTTATTAAATTAATGTTACGTATAAAGTGATGCATTCAACAGCTAAAATGAAAATAGGACGAAAAATCCCTTTTAATTTATTTAATAAAAATACATACTTGTATTATCATATTTGCCATTTAATTATCAAAAAGTAACATGATACATAAATTATTTATCTATTTTTAGATCGTTACTATTTTTTAATCTCTTTTGCAAAATACACCCCACAACATATTTTCAAAATTAATTTTAGTTTTTGAGATTCAATTAATTAAGATTATATTTTTTCTTCTTATTTATTCTTAACGAAATTAATTTGCATTATATTTCATGTTATTTATCATTATTTCGATTATATGAATCCATTAACGACTTTTCTAAAATATTGTAAAATATTTCATTACATGTAGATGAGCAAAAATTGTTAAAAATTCAGTAATATCATATTTGTATAATTAACAATGCAAAAAGTTATTTTCTTCTAGGACTTTTAGTGAATTTTCTATAAAATAAATGTTTCTATGACATGTGCTAAAAGCTTTTAATGAAATTGTTAAAAAAATTGTTTGAAAATATTTTTTTAATAACTTTCAGTGAATCTACAGTTATGTTATTTTATTAATTTGATTTCTTTTCAACAATCCAATGTAGGATTATATACGCTTTATTCATTTATTTTATATCTATATCAATTATGTATTTCTTAAGGTTTATCTGTCACCTAGGGGATATGTTGTCCTTTTTACGTATATGTACTTTTATGATTCTTAAATTGTAGGGATGATTTTACTATTTCATTTTTCATGCTGTTAAACAGTTTTAGTTTTTATGTTTTTGGTTTTTTTATCTGCATTTTTGTGTATCATAACTGTTTTGCATTAAATGTATAATAACTAAATAATTCGCGTTTCTGATATACTTTTTCTGACACTTCAATAGTTTGTTTAAGAGAAAAATTGTTTTAACAAATGCTTGATGGACTTAGTAGATTTGTATTTTCAAAAAATCTGTCAATATAGCAATCTGATAATAATTACGCTCAGAGTAACAAAAAAAAAAGACCGAAATTATGTTGCCTTTTAAATGCAAAGAGAACGTAAATGAACAGCATTGCTGCTTGGAAGTAAAAGAAATGATTAAAATATCAGGGTATTGCAAAACAATAACTAATGTTGTTGTAAATTTTGTAAAGTGATAGTTAAATATTATGAAGCCCCCTGGATTAGAAATACAGTATTTTTCTATACATATTTTTTTTTTTTTTTTTTTTTTGAAAAAGAAACAAGTCATGCTGGAGCATTTTCTAGAAATTGAAATCTCAACTAAAGTGGTAAGTTTCTTTTCAATAAACAAAATGTAATTTAATGTACATTAATTCATCTTGATGGTATAAATATGCATAGATATATTTGATATATATTCTCTACTATAGAAATATGAATCATTATAACACTATAGCCGAAGCAAACAAAATTTTTCTTAGAAAATATACCACAGTGAATTTTTCATTTTGCATGGCATAAAAATTTATTCATCACATATATTCATAATTGAATTTCATTTCTTGTTTTCACATTTAAATTAATAAATAATATAAGCTTTTGGTATTAACGTCATAAAAACAAACAACAAACAAAGAAACAGTATACCATGATATATTCATAAATAAAACAACTAATTTAATATAATTATTATGATAATGATTAAGCATTATCTAAGAACATTATGCTTTTTCCTAAAGAATAATTACATATTTTAAAATTTTTTATTAATATATATTTACTAGCTGGTATACCCGTTCTTCGTACGGGGTAAACTGAAAAAATAAACAATACAGATGGAAAGATAAATAAGTTTTTAATGAGTTAATTTTAAGTGAATTACAAATTAAACAGAAAAAGCTTTTTGCATATTTTAGCTGAACAACAAAAAAAAAAAAAAACGCTTTTATTTATAACTCACCGTAACTCCCTTGAGCTCCGATTTTGGAAAATACCTCCCTAAGCTAATCTCTGCTCAGCAAAAGTAACACATTGTTACAAATTTTGCTTAATTAACGCTTAAAATACTATAAATAATTTATATCTGAAAGTGTAATGCTTTAGTATTACTTTCTGTTGTATTTATTTTATGTTGAAATTGTAATATTCGCAAGCAACGCCGTTTCTTAAATTATAATGGCGATTCAATGAAAAACATAGCAAAATGTTGGCAATAGAGTTAAGTTAGCAACTGTCTAGCTACTTTCAAAGCTCGAGTTTTACTAGAGCTTTGGGAAAGATTAGACTTATGCTTTCGCGGCATAATTCTATGTAAGTTTTTCTACGCTTCCAAAAAATACAGCTGCTATGGTAACCGAGTGGTCAAGGTATCGGATCATCGCTGGCCTTGTCACGAGTTCGAGTCCAGTACCACTAAAGGCCCGGTGTGTGGGTGAGCGATGTCCGTTAACCCTTTATCTACCACATTACGATCTACCACATTTTTCATACAATATATATATATATATATTTTTTTTTTTTTGGATCACTACATTGAAAATTAAAAGAAATACATAAACAAAATACTCAACTTTGGGAAATTTAATCCGTTGGAACTAATTAATCAATTAAAGATATTCCACTGTAAAATTAATTATATACACTGTTAACTTAAAATAAATAGTGAAATCGTTTTCTAATGTCTTCATTAACATACAAAAAAAATAAGACACTTTAGTTTTGACATTAACTATTTTTTCCGGACAAAAATGATAATATTTGCAATCCGCTGAAAACGCCGTCAGCTGAAAAAGTAATTTCTGCTATAAAACTATTTGCCTTCCCTGCTAAAATACTCATTAAAGAACCCGTGCTGCCACATATTTTGGAAGAGTGGATTTCAAAGAATATTCCTGCTAAGTATTGTCAGAATATTCATAAAATTGGTTATTCTATGTTATTTTAAAATGAGTGGTGCTGATAAGTACTGTTGGTAGATAAAGGGTTACATCTGTCGAGAGCTCAAAAGTCTAAATTTGTAATTTTGTAACTTAACTCAAGGAGCAATAAGAAATCCTAACATGTAATCAGATAACTAAATTATTAAAACTACTTATATTGTTTGAAGCTCCTTGTATGACCCTTCTTGAAGCCTGATAGTAAGGTCAGCTCCAAGTTTGGTTATTTGACCACTTCCTGGCAGATTCTTCATTAAATACTTATCTTAAGCTGCACGATCACCAACTGCTGTTTACTAGCTCTTTGAATTCAGCTTAATGATAAATGCTTAACCATTACCTCGCATATTCAATGACAACTTAAATAGTAGTTACATTTGCATAAAATTAAGTCACGAAAAGCAGCTTTTAAACTAAAATCACAGTTGAAGAATATTTTCCCCAAGAGCCTTAGTGGAATAACCGAAAAGAACCTCTTACAACCTTACTTTCTGTATCACATTAGTCTCCATAACAAGTTTGGGATCATTGCGGTTGTTCAATGGTGTTCCAGATGGTTCTGAATAGTATGAGATTTTTAAAAAAATAAATCCGTAGTTCAATATAAATTTCTTAATTCCAATTCAGATACGTCAATTTCTCTGGAGAAATCCCCATCAGCTATTATGAGAATTATCCGTGTAAACATATATTTTATATTTACTACATAAACTTTCATGTTGTTTTTTAATACTCTTATTCCAGCATTTCTCAAACTCTGCGGTGCTCCCCCTAGGGTGGTGGCGTGTTAACTCTACGAGAGGGGTGCGAGCATATTGAAAAATCAAAAACAAAAGGTTATTTTTTTTTAAAAAAAACTATTAATTTACTGAAAATAAACAAACAAAATACATTCTGACATAATAAAAAATAAAATACACATTTACACTGGTATGAAATACTTATAAATTTATCAATAATACACAATGTATATTATACTTCCTTTAACAATACTAAATTAAGAACAACAGCAAGTACTGAGACATAGCCATCCTGTGATGACCATGTCGTGCCGGTTCCGCGTAAGCTAGAGGTGTGGGATTATCAAAATGATGAGACATAGTAGTTCTTAATACAACTTTTATTAAGAATAACTTATATTACTTAATTCTAATTTGACAACTATATTTAAAGTGAGAGTCAACACCCAATTAAACCGTGTATTAAGTCAGATCACGCAACTAGATCCTTTATCTTAATTATAGTTAATAATACGATTCATCTAATTACTTATATCAAATATTACCTTTTGTAGATCTCCTTCCTTTACCTAAAGAACGATATCTATAAATTTATTTTATATACGATGATTCCAACTTCTTTATCTAGGACTTCTATTCTTTCCAAAACTATCGGACTGCTAACTCTTGATCTGCAAAATTCCACACTAAGCTATCTTAAAACTTGCCGCACTAACGATCAGAATGATTCCACACTAAACTATCTCTAAGCTTGCCGCGCTATATCTTATCATCAAAGCTTCTATCCTTTTATAGTATATCTCATTTACATATTATGTTCGTTTATCTTCTTGGTATTGGGTTGGAAAAGTTTTGCCATTAATCGTGGCCGTCAAAGAACATAGGAGTTATGTTAGCAGAAAGACGCGAGAGACGTCACAGTACCAATGACCCCGTGGGCTTGTCATATATAATATTATATACAAAAAACTAATACTAATTTTGATAATTTGTACAGTTTATAATTATTAACTGCTGAATCAAAGTTACGTGATTCACTCCCAACGCCCCCTTTTTTCCCGTATGCATGTGTATGTGATGTATTGAAGGAGGGGGAAGAGAAAAGAAATAAACAAGAAAATCCACTGAAATAAGTAAATTCTTTAAAGTAACCTCTTGAATTGCATTCCAAATTTTTGGAATAATTTTATGAATAGCAGTGCACAGAAAATATCATACTTCGGAATATCATACAGCCAGGATACTAAACGTTTTGGCTGCGTGAGACATTTGTATACACCGATGGCACTTAAGAGGTAAAATTGTATTGAAGCTTTGATGTCAATGTATGTTATTGAATTAAGTACATTGTTATTGTATTGAAGCTTTAATGTCAAAGTATGTTATTGAATTAAATACATTGTTATTCTATGGATTGGGAAGGTACGATGAAAAATATGATTGAATGTTGAGTCGCAAATATTGAAACTTTGAGAAGCACTGCTGATTCCATATTTGGGTAAATTGTTCGCGAAAAAACCCAAAGCTAAGTAAATTTATTTTCCAAAGTAGTAAGATATTGTCTCGGGAAAGGTAGAAATGTCAATTAAATAAAATAGAGAAAAAAAAATCACTATAAAAAAACAACTAAAAAAAGTTTAAACATGTTTTTTTTTAAATGAATGTTTAATCTAAAACTTTTTCTTCCACTACACAATAGGATAAAGTCGATAAAAGTGTTGTTTTATTGAGTATATACACAATGCGTGGTCATAGCCTTTGAAAGTTAATAGTTAAAAAAAAAGTAATGTTCTGATTGTTTTTATTTTTATTTCATTTTTATCTTTTTTTTATTTACTGTAGTAATATATTCATCCAGAACAGTTTTATTATGCTACTCTTATAATGAAAGTATTTGTTTAGTTTCTAATTGATTGAATATTTTCTGAGCAAAATTAAGTTATGTTAGCGAAATTGGACTTGAATTCTTCTGAAATTAGATTTCATAAATGCCATTTAAAAAAGTCTTCATTTCGATCATTTGAAATTCAGAAATTTATTCATTTACTTAAATAATAATTATAACTTTTTGTACATTTAATGTTTTTACTTTCTGAATTTATGAGGATGAATCTTTTCTTCCCCCGAAAAGATTTGATTTACTATCAAGTATTTTTAAAACTGGGCTTTTTCATATCAATCTTATATATTTTTATTAAAATAAAAACATTTCTTGAAAAAAAATATGCAGCTATTTAAACTGACGAAGGACGAATATTTACAATGAAAACAAAAGGAAATGCAATTTATAATACAATAAGTGTCGAATGAATAATGTGTAGTCAAGAAAGCAAAATAAATATGAGTAAAAAATATAATTGCATGTCAAATTAAGTAAACAATTACGTACAACTAAGTATAAAGTACATTTGATAATAAAGAACTTAATTTAGTTTATTAAATTTATTTATAACAATTTGAAGAAGTAGATAATAATAAGTTTTTTTTATCCTTCTTGTGTAAAAATAATATGGATTTTATTTTTAAATGGACATATCAGATCATTATAATTAAATTTTATTGCACCAAAATAAATTGCCTGTTGTTAAATAAATTGAGAAGTTTATATGTACATACATACAAAAAATAGAAATAAAAAATTGAAAATTAAAATCGATATCAATATTTTAAAATAGGTCCTACTCACACACATTTATATATATATTGCTCAGTGTTATTTACAAAAAAGGGGGAAGGTTGGCTGGCCAAAAAACATGTTCAATCCCACTTTTATATAAATTATTTTATAAAATAGCTGTCCTATGTCAGTAATGTTTATAACACTGCAGCATCCATTTTATAATTTTTAATCTCGATTACTCATATGTTCTTCATTGTGTGATTTTCCTACTGTCTCTGTGTTTTTCGAATGTTATTGTTTGGTAGTTATCTCTTGTTTGTAGAGAATTTGCCTATATATATATATATAAAGAGAGAGAGAAAGCAAATGGCAAACTTACTTATCACTTTACTTATTACACTATCAAATTTAGTTTTTATTTACTTTTACTTATTACTCCCACACCCATCACGAGAGTTCCTGAAATATTAGACGTATGGACTCGAAATCCGGCAAACTTGTTTCTTTATTGAAAAAAAAGATGCGCTAAAAACGGATTTTGTGGAAATGTACTAACAAAGAGAGTTGTGTGGTGTTTTAGAGTGCGCGGTAGGGAATAAAATTATCGTTTTTGCACTACTAGATCTACAGATTTGAAATTTGGAAAAAGCAGGGGTTTTTTTGTAGAATAGAGATCCACTAAGAAAGAATCTTACAAAAATCGACTTTCAAGGGGATTAGAAAGGGAGGTATATATATTATAGATTGAAACAATTCCTGTTTTTGAAATATTAGGACTGCAGACTTGAGATTTGGCAAGTGTGCATCAATTTCGAGTAAAGATCCACTAAAATTAGGCAAACTCGACTCCGAGGGAGTGTTACAGGTGCCTAAAAGATAAATATACTATCATTTAAGAAATTCATTTTCTGTTCTTTTTTAATTTAAGAGGCGAGGGCTACAAGCAGTTTATCAACACAATCGAAAGCGAGCTTGCATATCAAGGAACTGTCAAAAACAACGAAATATCAAACAAAATCATGAGTGAATCTAACGGGTAGAATATATATATACATGTATATATATCCTTGAGACATTCATTATTGTTCTCTTTTTTCTTAGCTTCATTTTAATATATTATCAGGTTTTTCTTCCGAGTGTTATATTAGGCTTAACTCCCCCCCCCCATTATGTCGAAAGTATCTGCTGAAAGGGGAAGGTTGGATCCATAAAGCATTGCTAACCCTAATTCGCTGGCCTAATTCAGCGACAGCTTTAGAAATCATAATAGGTCTCCAGTTTAGTACAAAGACTTTTTGTATCTACATTAGTTGTGTGTTGTGAATTCCAATTTCTTCCTGCTTTAGCACTGTAAGTTTTAGTACTTCTTCACTTATATATTTATATATATATATATGTGTGTGTGTGTGTGTGTAGGATTATGGCACAATTAAAAGGGTATTTTAATGATGGCACTGGTTTTAACTAAAACTAACGTTTAATAGTGGACATTTGATACAGGTCTACTCACTACTATACACGTTTGCATAGATAGATAAATATTAACTGATATTTAGATTAAACACTTCTGGCTCTTAACGACAGTTCTCGGTAGTCTTGAAGTCGTAGTACAGTTTTTACACAACCATTCACTTTGATGACACAAATCTTCGTGTAGTTCATGATGATTTATGTAGGTTAGGTGATGTGTAAGATCTACGCGTCATTTTCTTTCAAGCAACGGATAGCTGGTTCCTACACGGCCAGTTCCCGGTTGCCCCGTTTGTCTTAGCAGACCTAGATCTCCGACATCCGCGTCGAGTCCTCACTAGCTAATTAATTAATTCCTCTGGTTAATTCGCTGATGGCTGCGTCGCCAGAGTCCTCTAGAGAGTGCTCTCCATGGAAAATCCCATACACACACATACACACTTACACACACACACACACACACATATATATATATACAGTCGGAGCTCTAAATAACGAAGTCACTTAATTCCGAAAAAAAGTTCGTTATGTGGAAAATTCGTTATATAGAGCTTCATCTTTTAATTTTCTTTATAAACCATATAAAAATATTTTAAATTCATAAGAAAGAAAAACCACAAGAAAAGTTTCTTGACGCCTTCATCCACTTCCATAAGAATCAATTTTTTTTCTTTCATGCTCAAGCACTTACGCTGTGACATTTTTGAGCTACCAGAAACGAAGTTACCGGTATGGATGATTAACACTACAAAAGAAGGAAGACTATTTGAAAAACACGAGGAATCGATACAACTCAACTGAGGATGAAAGGGGATATCAAAGATTTTTCTAGTGAACTGGACAAGGGAGGGGGAGTTAAATCTTGCTGTTCTTGAATGAAACACCCAGAAATATGTTGCTCTCGCGGCGAGTTAATCACTTAATAAAACCAGTTCAAGATTTATAATCACCATAAAATGTGTTAAAAGAGAGAATAATTTGAAATATCGAGAAATACTTTAAAAAAAAGGGAGAAAAAAATATTGAATACCAAGAAAAGAAGTTCGTTATATATAAAATGCACTTCGCTATTGGGAGGTCATTTTAAGAAGATAATCGTGAAATGTTCTTGGTTCCAGAAAAAGTTCGCTGTATAGAAAAATTCTCAATATAGAGGTTCGTAATATGGTACTGTATAGAGGTTTGACAGTACATATATATATATATATATATATATTTAAATGCATCTGATAATTAAAAATACTACGTATCAATAATGCGCGCATGGGATATTTTGAAAAATAGTAGATAATACAACAATGTAGAATTTACAGATATATTTGTCGTTTATTGTAATACTATTCCCAGTATTAAAGGTAAAATAAGAAGAATTTTTTTCATTTAGAAGACACATTTGCATCTTAACCTCTTGAGTAAAAAGTGTGCAATTTCTTCTATAGCAGTGATCTCAAACCTGTACGTGTCGGAATTCAACATTGGTAGATCACGGTTTAGTAATGCTTCCATTCATTGTTCTAAAATATTGTTACTCACTTTTGTCATGATCCTACGATTGCCACAAGAAAAGATAGAAACACAGATAGCTATGCAAAGTAAGCAGCAACCCCCACCCTCTTAAATCCAATTAAGCAAACAGGCGAGGTTATATCTGCCAAGTAATTTGAGTTATGTGTATTTTACGAGTATCGAGGCAAGAACTTTTCTGAGGGATAACAAGTGTAAGCATTGTTAGCATACGGAAATTGCAACAAATTCTGCAGAAACAATGATTGAAATCACAATAACCACTGTGATTTGGCTGTCGTTAACATTTTGATGAAACAGGCACCTATAATGGTTCATTAGAGAAAAAGTTATGGACAAAAGATTGCCTAATCGTTGTCCATTCAGACAAATTAAAAATTTTCATATTGCTTTGTAATGAATACGTCTTTTGGTGAATTCACCGAGGAATACGAATATGTTAGCATCCGTGGATGTCCTATGTTTGAGGTCTCTGTTCAGCAATATAATATACTATTGCTTTTTGACCTACTTCGGTACAGATGGTGTTTGATTGTCGCGTTGCTCGTCACGTTCTTCATATCTGTCGACTGTCGTTAATATTTGGTCATATGTAGACAAGAGACTGGTACGCAACAACTCACCAGCCATTATGATCAATAAATTCTGAGAGAGGGTTTGATGTTATAAGAAATAATTTGCTCGTATCGTTTCAGTTCAGATTGACTTCATTTCCTACCTTTTTTGAGCATTTGTTACTAGTAGAGGTCCACCAAACGGGTAACACCAAAATCACTAGTACGTTTCCCGTTCTTCTCTCTAAAGTATATTCCTACTATTTTAAACTAAAAAAAAATAAAATATATATTAATAAATTCATTTTTAAAGAATATTAAACTTAACAGAAATAGATGCACTCAGATTATGTTTTAAAACCAAGTTTCTTTAAAGTTACATCAGTGCATCTTATATTGTGAACAATGGATATAAAAATATATGTATAATAACCCCAATATTAACTTTTATCCTGATTACTTACACCTAGTTAAAATTAATAATAATCCAGTTAAAACGGATTACTTGGATGCATCATTGTATATTAAGGATTATAAACTACATATAAGGATCATAAATTACGTAGTAATATTTATAATAAAATAGATAATTTTAATTTTAACATTCTTAAAGTGCCATACTGGAATTCTAATTTATCATTCTCTATATATAGAAATATTATTTTTAAATATATTTATGGTACTAATATACTAGTTAGCGATCAATCTAATATATATTTAAATTTTAATAACTTTATTAACCAATGTGTATTGAACATGGAGACATCCTGCTAATTCTCTTTACAATTATATTTCTAATAGTTCTCAGTGAAAAGACAATATGTAATAATAATACCATTTATTTATTTATTTTTTACTTATGTATTTAGTTTTTTTGAAAATTTATTTATTAGTTATACAGTTTATCAAAATTGGCGCCACATGTGTCATAAATTAATATTATAGCTTTTTTTTTAAAATATCATTGTGTATGTTTGAAAAGTTCTTTTATTTTCTATAAATTTTATATCAATATTTTAAGTTTTTAAATGTATACATATAGACAAAATTTTATTTTATAATAATTTACTAATTTTAATTTAATGCGTTCCTACTATACTTCTTTGTATCTGGCGTGAAACACAATGCGTTGCTGTACTCGCGAATGCGTCTTATCATCTAGTTTTAATGCATTGATTTTAACTCTATACTATTTGACTATAATTTCATCGTTATGTTTTAATAGTGTAGTGTATTTTATTTGTATTATTTAAATTTCTTTTAATATTATTTCTTCTTTTCCCTATGGCCCAGAGTATAGGTAAACTAAAGGTGAAGTTTGGATAGCCCTAAAACTTTGTTTAAACCTACAATCTTGGTTCCTAAGGCTAGGAGTTTGCTATTGTACTATTGTGGCTAATATTTCCTACCATCTATACTTAGGTTTTTATAGCTATTTGTATATATATATATATATATATATATAAAGACTATTAAAAATAATAATGTGTTATTTTTTAAGAAAAGTAAAAAGTTAGGCAAGTATTTCGTAAAAAAGGCGCAAATCTGCAAACATTTAGAATCAAAATTTCTACAGAATTTTTATTTATGTTCCAATTCTAATATAATGAAAACCAAAGATAAATACTCTTTATAATTCAGAAACTTGCAATTGTGTACTGAATAATAATAATAAAAAAACATTTAAAAAAAGGTTTTAGAAACACAAAGGAGCCGTTTATTTCAATATTTTTATAGTTCCCAATATTGCGTATTTTTTATTGATTCTACATTTAATAAAATCCTGATTTCAGCAACTTCAGTTTAAATATCTTACTTCAGAATATAAATCTCTCATTATTATTTAAGAGTTTTTTTAATCAACTATTATAACTGGCTTAGATTTAAAAAAGCTTCCATTCATCTTTCGAATTTGTTCTATGAACTCAATTTGTATAACGATTATTTCAATATTTGAATACCTTAAAAAATTATCTAAAGAATGTTTTGAGAGATGAAGATAAGTGAAATAAAACTACTGTTTTGAAATGAGATTCTTTTTGATCAATGGAGATAAAAAGAAAGAAAAAAGAGGATTTATTCAAAATGTTGAATAAAAGTATAGATACAAATTGAAACTGTAAACACAGGAGTAAAACTTTTGACTTCCGTAATCCCAATACATTGAATATGGAATAAAATGATGATCTTGCCTTGAAAGAAAAATTCTTGAATATATTTCTGCTGCTCAAAGGTATAGAAATGTTATTTTAAAAACAAATATTAAAATCAATTTTATCTGAAATGTATATGCGGATGTGGAAGGAATCTGACAAAATATTGATTACATTGAATTGTTAAAATTTCTAAGATATGAAAATGTCACTCATGTAACTACAGAAATTCTATATCGATATTCGTATTTTATTCACGTATTACTTCAAAATATTTGTAACTTTGTAGCACATGATTCTATTTATAAGCTTTTATTTAAACGAGTATTATACTTTAAACTAAAAATTCATTAACATAGATTTAATTCAATATCATTTCAACATTCTTATCAGTTTGTATTTTAATTTTCAATAAATGGAGTAGCGAAAGGCTCACTTTAAATGGAAGTAATGCTTTTAATTTTCTTTAAAAAGATTTGAAAAAATTAAAAGCTGTTACAAGAGTTAAAATGTTAAAATGCAGGGTTTATCTCCGCATATAGAAAGAATTAATCTGAATTCATTCTAAATATGTTTTATTAATAGGTTGTAAGCAGCAAACATATATATGTATATATATATATATATATATATATATAATGGCCGAGGTAGCCGAGTGATATAGGTATCGGATCGTGCCTTGCCTTGTCACGAGTTCGGGCTCAGTATCACTAAAGACCCACCGTGTAGAGCAGCGATGCACGTTAAATCTGTCAAGAGTTGAAACGTGCTCCCTTTGGTATGGTGTGGTAGATAGGAGAGAGAGTGGCCAGCTCAGGTGTCGTCCACGTCTCACTTGACCATGGTTCAAAATTACGTGGCCAAAAGCCCTCGTGTAGCTGACCAGTGCAATGTTAATATTCAATCAATCAATCAATATTATATATATATATATATATATATATAGTACAATAAGATAAAAATGAAGAAGTTCTAGAACCTACAGTGCTAAAGAAGGAAGAAATTGGAATTCAAAAGGCACAACAAATGTAGATGCAAAAAGTCTTTGGTCTAAACTGGAGACCTATTATGATTTCTAAAGCTGTCGCTTAATTAGGCCAGCGATATATATATATATATATATATACACATATATAAATAAAAAAAAATATATATATACCATAAGTCACCCATCTGGTTATAGCGGTTAGCGACGGTGACTGCGGTGCCGTTGGGACTGGGTTCTAATCCCAGGAAGAAATGGATGTTTGTAAATGTATAGTGCCTTGATTCGAGCCGCAAGTCCTGTCATGATGTTGGTGATAGGGGAACAGAGTTGGGAGGCCCCTGACCACCCCCAAGGTGTTCTCCATCTAAATTGGGGTGAAACCGAGCTATATCGCTCTGTCGCCTGTATGATGCTCAAAGCTACGACTAATGACAGGCGCCACTTAGCCCTTTACCATGATGAATTTCATGGGCCTTGATCTGGCCTTTGCGGATCAGGTGGCATGTGAAACTACAACAGCATAAAAACGTAAAATACTGCGTATAACACGCAGTTTTAAATTATATAATAAGATAAAAATTTTTGGGTGCACGTTATACGCAGGGTATAAAAATGATAGCATCAAAAATAAATAAAAGGTTAAGCATAAAACAAAGAAATTAGACTTATACATAGTTTGGAATGCTGTTTATTTAAAAGAAATAACATACCTAATGAAAACTTAAAAGAGTTGTAGTTCTAGAATATATTATTTTTTCAAAAGTTTGGGATAATACCTCGGATAAATGAATCCAAAATACAAGAGCATTTCACTTGTACAAATAAAGTTTCTTCGTAAAAACGGAGGTGCGCATTATACCTAAAAACTAAAAAAGGCAGCTTGAAAGTATAGGTGCGCGTTATACGCCGAATTTTACGGTATACATATCTATAAACACCAAAAAATCTGGCTAATAACACGCAAATTGGACACAAAAAGTAAGATCGACTTTTACCTTCACGCGTTATACACCGGGTATATATAAATGATAGCTTAAAAGAAATTTAAAAAAAAGAACATAGAAAAAATTGGATTACTACATAGATCGAAATGCTGTGTATTTAAAATAAATGACATACCTTATGAACGTAAAGAGTTGTAGCTTTAGAAGTATAATATTTTTTTCTAAAGCTTGGAATAATACCTCGAATAAATGATTTCAAAGCATAAGAGCACTACGTACATATGTGCATTTAAAGTTTCTTTGTAAAAAGATAGTGCGCATTATACGGCGAATATACTAAAAAATCAAACTTGCAGCTTGAAATTGTAAGTGCGCATTACATGGCGGTGCGCGTTATTTCCAGGATTTGTGTGTGTATGTATATATATATATATATATAATTCGAGTAATAACTTTTTGTTAATTTATTGCTCTTCATTGTAAGTTTTTGTCCATAACAAATGTAGGTTTTTCATAATCTGGCTATTATTACTCTCAACATTAGGTCTTGTTTAACCTTTCCCTTTTGCTACCCTTAAGAATCTGTGTTTAAAAGGGGATACCTGTGTCTAAATTCTATTTTTCCGTCTCTGTAATCTTCGACGCTGCAGAAAATGTGAAATTTTCAATTAGTGTGAGTAAGGTGGGTAACTGCAGGAAAAAAAACAAAATGCAAAATAAAAAATAAATAAACTATTCACGCAAAACACAACTCTAACATGGTCAAATAAATCAAATGAGTGAATTACTTTCAGTTTTAATTAATAATATCACTTATCTGACGCAAGATGAAGAATCAAACAAACGTATTAGATTCAAATATCACAAACATCACCTAATAATAATATGTGACTACGAATCTAATTAAAGCATAATATGGGTACTTAGATATATTGTAAATTAGCTCTCAGAAAGATATTCCCAAACTTCTGTTAAAATTTCTCCATTGATATATCCTCTCTCTATATATTTAAGTTTCGCTATCAACAACCTTTTCAAACTAACTTCAATTTAAATAATGGGTGTCGTTTGCATACAACACAGTTTGTTTCCAGGAAGACTTTCTCAAAAATTGTAATCAAACACTACACGAAAAGGTTTTCTTCCTCGAGGTTAATTGAAAGCATTAAATTGTGAGTGAATTAAGGTATCCGACTACGTTCAGAACCGTGATTTGCGAAAGGGTATAAATGGATAATATTTATGATATTTAGTGTCACTTAGATTAGAGAAAATGTATATAAAGTTGTTTTAAGAATAGTATTACAATAAAAAAATTATTTAAGTACAAAATATTTTGACAAAAAATGAACATAGAATGACCCATTTTCAAAATATTCTCCTTTTGTGAAAAATGCTCCTATTATAATAATATTTTACCTGTATATAGTTCAGACTTCTGTACAGAGGCTGAACAAGAATTTTTGAAATATATAACTTAGAAGTGGGTTTATCCATTTTTTACTACAACAGAGGGGAGCAATTTTAAGAAAAAAACGCCGATACTTATATTTCAATGGGTTGTAACTCTGAAATAATGTACATTTTTCAAAAATCATAGATGAGCCTCTGTAGAGAGGTCTGAGCTATATACCGGCAAAATATTATTATAATAAAAACATTTTTCACCAAAAGAGGCCATTTTGAAAATAGGTTATTCTAAGTTCAATTTTTGCCCAAATATTGTATTTAATTAATTTTTATTTGTCAAAACGTCCTTAAAACAATTTTATACATATATTCTAATCTAAGTGACACTAAATTTTACGAAAAGTATCCATTTATGCGGTGTTTTTTTTTAAATCACCGTTCTGAACGTAGTCCAATACCTTAAGGTTTAATCTCTTCTGCTACTCACTGAGAATATTTTATATAATCTGTAAGATTTCTGAGTGCAATCGATTTGAGTAATAGTTTTTCCATGTATCTGCTCTCACAGCCACCTATACACATTCTTTGTAACACAGTAATGTCGATTTCAGTTCCTTAGAATGCCATTTGAATACTCTGCATGTTCCTTTAGCATTTCAATGCTTTATTAATTCACTTTTTCATGAATTAGTTTGTAAAGAAAAAGATGTAGACTACACGGATGATGTAGTTATCGTAACTAAAAAAGAATCTGGCTTAAAAGAGATTTTTAAATTTTCTCTTTTTTTATGTATTAGAAACAAATTTATCCAAAGTATCAATTTTTATATAGAAAAATAGAATTTTAGTTCATATTATCACAGAAGATAATTTTTTATTCCCCAATTAATACTAAATCAATCTAAAATTATCCAGAACCTAAAACTATGAAAGATATTCAATGTTTTTTGGTGTCACTGGCTGTTCCTGAAAATTTATCTCTACTTATTTTACAATAGCTGAACCGAAAAGATACTTTCAGTCTTTACGATTGTCAGTTAACCATTCTCATTCGGTTATTATTATAGCAACAGTTATTCTACAATTCTATTCAAATCACACATATCACTCTTTTTAAAAATTATTTTAGATCGAATTATTCCTAAAACCAATATACAAAGAATAAGAACTAAAATTCATCAAACTTTGTGAAACTTTATCACGATTTAGACTTCGATGCCTTTAGTATTATCAGTGTCATCTAATGTATTCAAAGAGATGCTCAGCTTCTTGATGACAAATCTTATTTCAGCAACAAAAGAAGAACGATCGTTTGAAGATGAAATGGAAAAGAATTGCAAAAAGAAAAAAAAATTACATTGAATAATCTTGAAGAATTGCTCTATTTCAATTGAAACAGCACGTAAATTGATCAAAGAATACAAATAGAATGAACAAAATGAGCCTTTGAAGAAGGCGAAAGTTGAAAATGATATCTATTTTATCGCATAACATACAAAAAAATAAAGGGGGATGGGAATGACACAAAAGATTTGCTGAGATTTCTGGTTAAAATAATTTTTTTTTCCTTTAGTAAAAATTAAGTAATAAATGGTAAATTTATTTTCTAACCCTTTTGTTATTCTTCAATTTAAATAGTAAAGATACATATATTTATTTTTAAACAATATTTTAGATAGGAAATAATTACTTATTTTCTTAAACAAATATATTTTTTAAGCAGTGAGGACTTATTTATTATTGATTAATATTCAAAGAACTAATTAACATTCAAACTCTGTTGAAAAAATTTATGTTTTACCTCTGTGAGTCTATCCGACCCAGATTTCGTAAAGATTTGCACTACACTGTAAGAAATGTTGGTAAAATCCTAGGAAAGCCCACACCCTTGGCGACAAAACGAAAAAAGCGCCAAGCCAGAACGAGATGGCGCCAAGCGAAACCGACAATGGCGGCAAGTGAATACAGAGAGATAAGGTGGATGCGTAATGAAAATATATGTAAACAATACAGAAATTAAACATTTAAGATAAAAAAATATAAAAACAGCACTTACTTTCTTACTGCTGATCTTTTTTGAGTGGAGGGTACAGCATAACAACAGATTTTAAAAAAGTCTTGAAGGTCTCATCGCTAAGTGAATGATCGTGTGAGCGCCTCCATTTTTATTCTGCGAGGTAATGGTCGAACATACTTTCAACGTGGCTGGTGCAATTTCGAAGAAATCGTTTTATTGTCGACTATGTAACATCATGCGGATCGTTACATTTAGGACATTTATATATATATAACTCTAAGCAATCAATCCTTCCTTCATACAATATTGTATCAATTCTTTCTAACCTTTTGCATTCAATAAAGTAAAACATTCTAAGATATATTCCTTCACACACGCAACCATTCCAGTCCGGTTCCCCAAAACAAAATGAAATTCGAAATGCCCGCCGACGGAATACGAAATTTCCAGAAATAGTTAGGTTTACCATATCTAGTGTATCAAAGTAGGGTTACTAAGATGGCACAATTATCGCCAACCCTAAATAATTCGCGCCAAGGGTGTGGGCTCTAATAGGACTGAATCCCTATTCCCTCTCCCCTTTTTTGGTTTAACCTTACTTCGACTAATGTTTTTACTGCTCGTAAGATTTTAAAGTTTTTGAAGTAAAGAAAATAATTCATAAGCTTTAGTCATTTTTTTTTTAATTCTTGCGTCGTATTTACGAGTTGATTATTATTGACAATGTTTTCTATGGCAAATAAGATTTACAATAAATATTTATTTTTTAAGATTACAATAAATCAGGATTAACAGCAAATATTCACTTGTTTTATTCTAGCATAATAAACATTTTATCTGTTTATCTCTTTCTTCGTGAAATATTCTTTAAATTTTTCTACTATAGACGCTTTGACATCTGAAGTCTCATTTTTTGCAACTAGTAATTTTCCATTTATTGTTTTTGATACTGTCTACTTTTCCTAACATTCCTTTGATTCTCAGTAAGATGCTTTCCAAGATCCTTTAGACACAGACGCATTTTTGAAAAACATGTTCATTATATGATATGTCGGCATGCATCAAAACAACAAAAGCATTAATTGCAGCTACATCAATCATACTATAATACAAAAACATCAGATATATTCATGCTCCTCTTTTCCATGGATAAGTTGTGGTCGCTTTATCTTTCGTATTTGCGCTAACTACAGTTATAAAAAGCGAATGGCTGGCTTTTTGTATCCTTATGTGTGAAACTCTTCTGCCATGATGCAAAATAGATAAAACGCGCACTTTTTTGGGAACATATGACACAAGGATTTTATTCCTTTGAAATCCAGGTACGGTGTATTAATGATTTGAGGTTATGTAAGTATCGAAACTCAGATGGAATACTTGAATTAACTTTTTCCAAAAAGATTTCCAACAACACTTATCATTTTTAATAATTCTGTAATAGCATATTCCGAGCAGTGTCCTCAATCGATATAATACCATAAATATAGAGCAAAAACAACAGTTTTTAATGGACTTAAATCGCGTAGTTTCCTATGCCTTCACATAACATGATTTAACCTAATTTAATACCATTTTTTCTTTGGCTTTGTTAGTAATTATTGCCTAAATGAAGACATTCCACAAAGAAAAAATATATTTGTCTTTTGCTATAATTATGCACTATACTTAAATTTGCTATATTTTTGCTAAGGAATGGACATATTTGGAAATAAGGTAACACACTTCTCAAGCAATGAGCAGTTTTTCGTTCGGGTGCCGAAGTACCTATCTGGTCGCCAGGAATTTCTGCATTAGATAAGAATTCATTCAAGTCATTGCTGCTGATTTTGTCAGATTGGTCTTGCAAAAGGTTTCTGATCTCTTCTGTAAGACCACGTTTACATTACGCCAGGTTACATATATTGCACGAAAAGAGTGGCAAAAAACGTTCTGCATATATTACACACTATTGGTCAAATTCTGAGAAAGTCTTAAAATTTGAAAGTATCAACTTTTCTTCGCATTCTGTGATCAAGATAACGTCATTTTACAGCAAAAATTACTAACATATTGCGCGTAATATTCATTAAATGAGGCAGACAATTGCAAAAAAACAGCAACAGTACACACTACTTAGGATTGACGTTATTTTTGTGTGTGTGTATTTTAGTACACTATATATATATATATAAACCAATATTTACCAGCCAATTAAATGAAGTACTTTAAAAGTACTGAAGTGATTTTACATGCATTTTTTCCTATGCATTTTAATAAGATGGCACAATTTGACAAAAAAAAAAATGGTAAAATGTCATTTTTCTTTGTCTTCGTAGATTAAAAATTATCTATGGCTCCTAAGTCGTTATATATTTAAAAATCATACTTTTGGGGAGCAATTAATGTCTGAACAATCAGAATAAGTATCTGTGAAACATAACGTATAAAATTTTGATGTGGGCTGTGAATCGGCTTTTCTATTTACACACACACACACACACATATATATATATATATATATATATGTGTGCGTGTGTGTGTGCATTAATAATTTACTAAGTAAAAAATTGCTAGAAATTTAACGAAGCTAAAACTATATGCGGAAATATAACAAGAAAGTATACATTATACTTGAAATGCTGCAATAATACGTATTTACGAAACTCTTAATTTTAGGAAATAATGTTGCTGGGCAAAATACTGTTTTAAGACACTAAATTCCTTTACACTTGGTTAGATTTTTTGGCTAAATGTAGGCCGCGGTAGCCTAGTGGTCAAGGCATCGGATCGTGGCTGGCATGTCACGAGTTCGGGCTCAGTATCACTAAAGACCCACCGTGTATGGGAGCGATGCACGTTAAATCTGTCGAGAGCTCAAACGTCATCCCGCTGGTGTGGTGTGGTAGTTAGAAGAGTGGAGTGTCAGCTCAGGTGTCGTCCTCATCACTTGACCATGATTCTAAATTACGAGGTCCGTCGCCAAAAGCCCTAGTGTAGCTGAACACGAAGTTAATATTCACTTACTCGGCTAAAAATAATGTAAAAATGTTTTGTCGCAAAATTATTTATAGAGTTTCTAAAAATATAAACCCAAAATACTTTAGTAACAAAAGAAGTGTACATACTCCCCATATTAGGGTATGGAGATGCCATAGAAAAGTTGAATATTAAAAATTCAATGAAACTTTAATAAACAAAAATGCTATGCAAATTCATCAATGACAACTAAACAAAATGACCGTCACAGAACAGCAAGCAAAGAAAACATTTGATCAAAATTACGGTAAAAGACCCAGTATTAAATGAAATAGAAAAATATTAAAAAAAAATTTTGGAAAGAAATTATTTGAATAATAAAGTAGAGTAAGAAGTTTAAATAAGAAAATGAACCAAAAAAATTAAATTAAGTTGCACTCTACGTGAGTGTTGGTGAACCAAAAGACAATAGTGTGGAAAAAAGAGAATTAAATACAAATCAAATTCAAAAAGAAGGAATAAAGAAAGACTTATAAAGAAGTACTAATAGGGAGCTTTTTGAGAATGCAACCGCTCGTGTTGCTCCAGAGTTTAACTTCAATTAAAATAAAACCATATAAAAAATAAAATATAATTATAAAAAAAAATGTTATACATTTATTTAAAACTTCATTAATCTCTTGATTAACAATACTATTGTTATTTAAATATTTAATACTCGAGTAATTGTTTCATAATTTTAAAAACACCACCTTTAACATATATCTGAATTTATATATATATACACACATACACACTCCCAACCGAATGCATACATTCGCATGAAATCGTTTCTGAAGACAAAAAATGTTAATCTTTTAGAGTTTCTTTCTAAGAAAAATAATTTGTAACCTATATTGATTAAAATTATTAAATATTTAAATAAGTTTACATTTAATTATCTATATTTGTTTAAATATTAACGATAAACTAATTCCATATGTGCAGGTGTGTTTTATATTCTATCCAAATTTCTTTTGAAGGTTATTCAATAACAATATTCTAAAATAAAAGACGAATATAAACACACATTAAAAGAACATTAAGAATTCATGATCTTTAATTAGTGGTATAATTTTCACTTTTAAAATATTCTTTCATGTAATTTCTTGTTGGAGTGTTTTTTCAAAGTTGTATTTCGCAGTAAGGCCTAAGCTAGTGAAAATACCGAAATATAAACGTGCTATTTAATAATGCTCTTTAGAGCAGGAGTGTTAATCTTGCGCCCCGGATCTAACATTTTTGAGGTCCAATCAATATATTGGTGGACAATAATTGGGAAAAGCAGGTGAAAAATGAAGATTTAATGCACTTCCCAACGTACAACATGAACTACATCGCATCAAAAATATACAGAAAAAATTGCAAATCTTCGAACTGAATTTGAAACAAGGTTTAAATTCTTTGGAAGACTAATTTTTCTTTGATTTTCTTAACAAGTATAGACTCATTACCCAGCCATATACAAATGGATGTGATCGATATTTAGTGCGACTCAAATTTTATGGCAAAATTCATTGCCTGAATTTTTAGAAATATTTCCCAGCCACGTTTGAAAATTCTCAAAAATTCCCATATTTGAAAATAGTAATAGGTGCGAGCAGTTTAAATTCCTTTCCTTTCATTTTATTTATGAAGGGAAATAATTCTACTGTTAGAAACCAGCATTATAATAACGTTTATCTTGGGTCAGTTTTGAAAGATATCACTGCGAACACAAAATTCCTTCCAAAATAGAAAATGTGGTAGCAGAGATGACATGACAAGTGTTGAGAGGAAAATATTAAATATTTGTTGTTCTTTTATATATGTTTATAAATTAGAATGTATTATTTGAAATATACGTAATATACGTTTTAGAATACGTTCTAATAATTCGAAATATAAGTTTCTAAAAATATTGTTTTTTTGCGGCCCATTTAAAGGTAAACCTTGTTAGTCTGGTCCAAGTATGTTTTTGAGTTTGACAACCATGCTGTAGAGTAAAAACATTGTATTTACTTCATCTATTTTTTATGTACATACTTTATTTACGCAATTTATTCATTGTTTAAATGCATGTTTTACACATTTTTGCTTACCATTATCCAACTACTTTCAGAACCGTGATTTTACAAAAGAGTATAAATGGATAATATTTATGATATTTAGTATCACTTAGATTAGAAAATGTATATAAAGTTGTTTTAAGAATAGCATTACAATAAAAAATTATTTAAGTACAATATTTTGACAAAAAATTAACATAGAATGACCCATTTTCAAAATATTTTCCTTTTGTGAAAAATGCTCCTTTTATAATAATATTTTACCTGTATATAGCTCAGACCTCTGCATAGAGGCTCAACTAGAATTTTCGAACTATATAACATAGAAGGGGGTTTATCCATGTCTTATGACAACAAAGGGGAGCAATTTTAAGAAAAAAACGCCGATAATTATTTCAATGGGTTGTAACTCTTAAAATAATGTGAATTTTTCAAAAATCATAGTTGCGCCTCTGTACCGAGATCTGAGCTATATAAAGGGAAAATATTTTTATAATAGAAGTACTTTTCACTAAAGGAGACCATTTTGAAAAAAGGTTATTCTAAGTTAATTTTTTGCCGAAATATTGTTTTTAAATAATTTTTTTTTGTCAAAATGTCCTTAAAACAATTTTATACATGTATTCTAATCTTAGTAATACTAAATATCATGAAAATTATTCATTTATGCGTTTTTTTTAAATCACGGCTCCGAACGTAGTTGAATACCTTAATGCCTTAATTTTATACATTTAAAAAATGAAAATGTTACATTTTTTTTAGTTCAAAAATTTTGAAAACAGGAATCTACTCACTGTTTTCTGTTGCATTTCTTGCCCTCTTAATAAATTATTAGCTATTTTAGAGGCTTTTTGGAAGAATTGGAAACAAACGAAGATTAAATTATCTATTGTGGATGACCACAAACACACAATCTCTTTTGATGGCTGAAATGTTACCATCATTAGATTCGAAATAAACGGAAGAATCGGATGATATTATCTGTAAGTATCTTTGCTTTCTAAATCTGTTTCAGAATTAATATCTGAAAAAGTTTGCTCTCTCTCTGTCTCTCATTTCTGCTCTTTCTTCTTCAATTAAACATTTTCGACTCTTCAGCATTGTTAGAGTAAATTAATTAATCTATTATTTAATAAGTAAAAAAAAAATTTAAAAAAAGTACAGAAAAAGAAGCATTTTGTCTGCAAAATAGAGTTATCCATTAAAAATTAGCCTGCAAATCTGAAAACAGTGTTCTAGGGAAAATAAAACTCTCATATTTCCTATAAAAAATACCACGTATTTATTTAGAGAGCCACTATAAAGCATGGTATTCGGGAACGTTCCTTTGCTGTTATATTTATCTAATAAAAACCTAGTGCGTGTGAAAAATATTTTTCTCCTTTTGAGTAGCAGGTAAAATCTACGTGTATCTTAAACTATATGGACATACCATATCATATTCAAAAAAAGTAAGATTTTCAAACGATACAAGGCATTGTCAAGCATATGTGACAGTCAGCGTGGAGGGGATAGGAATTTGATTTTGATTTATAATGTAATCCAGAAAAAAAAAGAAAGTATTCATTTGAGTTCTTAACAGTATCTCGTATTTCTTTTTTATTACTTTTTAAAAATTTGCAAATATTGCTCATATTGCCGTATTGGGCACACAATATATTGATGTGCCCAATACGGTGTTTTTTCCTTTCACTGGCTGTGACGTCATACTTAGTTTTTCATATGGCACAGGTACACAGTTCTCTGGGTATTTTTTATGCATTCCTAACGAGGAATCTAGATGTGCGAAGTTGAGGTGTTAGAGTTTTGGGTACCCTGTATAGAAGGTAACAGTTCGTCTATGAATGTTTAAGGTATCTGACTACGTTCGGAACCGTGATTTTAAAAAGAGCGCATAAAAGGATAATTTTCATATTTAGTGTCATTTAGATTAGAATAAATGTATAAAATTGCTTTAAGGACAAATAGACAAAAAGCATTTATTTAAATACAATATTTCGGCAAAAAATTAACTTAAAATAACCTTTTCTCAAAATCTTCTCCTTTCGTAAAAAATGCTTCTATTATAATAATATTTTTCCTGTATCTAGCTCAGAACTCTGTACAGAGGCTCAACTATGAATTTTGAAAAATTCACATTATTTTCAGAATTAGAACACACTAAAAAAATTATCGGCGGTTTTTTTTTTAAATTGCTCCCTTTGTTGTCGTAAAACATGGATAAACCCACTTCTAAGTTATGTATTTCAAAAATTCTAGTTAAACCTCTGTATAGAGGTCTGAGCTAGGTACGGCAAAATATTATTATAATAGAAGCATTTTTTACAAACGAAAAATATTTTGAAAATGGGTCATTCTATATTCATTTTTGTCAAAATATTGTGCTTAAATATTTTTTTTATTGTAATACTATTTTTAAAACAATTTTATATGCATTTTCTAACCTATCATAAATATTATTCATTCATTTATACGTTTTTGAGCAAAATCACGGTTCCTAACGTAGTCGGATACCTTAAATATACTCCAGGATAAATTATGTTTATCTTATCTGCCTTCAACTACTCTTTTCTCATTTTGTTCTACAATTAGTGACAGACAATTTATTAACTATGATTACTTGCTTTTCATTTCACTCAATTAATAGTTTAACATTCGCTTTATCCATGCCTCTTTTTTTATGCATGTAATATTTTAACATTTCATTTTAATGGGAAATATAAAATTAGTATTTTCACAAATTTAATCTTGTCATTATAAAAAACTACAGGGTGGCCCAAAAGTAGGTATACAGTAACATAGACATAACTGATGGTACCTTTTCTTATGTATCTAGTGTAAACCATGTCTGGAAATCTGAAAAAGGAAAAACAATGGTATGTATTATTTAGGATTATATTAATTAATCACGACATAGATTGTATTAAAGTTCATTGCAAATAACTTTAACGCTTTTGTTTACTCTTTAAGACCTCTAGGTTACGTAATGGAGCTTGGAATAATTACAGCTTTCAGTCATAGTATTCTCTTATTTAGCTCAATGTTAGCAAGAGTTTTCTCAAGATAAAACTGATCCGTCTCATGAATTTCAAATTAAAAGTTTACTGAGGAAATGGAAGTATCCCATCAGACTGATATTGACTCAACCTCCATTCGTATTTCAATTATACCTTTCTCTAATAATCCTAATAAGAAGATTACGTTTATAGTTAAATATTGTTACAATGAACGAGAATTTGGAGGATTAGCAATCAATAAATACATTTTATGATTTACTTTGACAGCTCCCTCTCTTAGGCGGTGCTCCCAAAAAGCTTGTTTCACCTTCTTGTAAAGGTATTCTGCTAACTGGATGCTTTTGTATGAATATTTTCAGTCTGTTTTGCTATGTATTTGATACATAATTTGTAATGAGGTACTATATATGTTAAGTTAAAAGTGTATACAATCAGTATATTATGCTTCCATGAAATCCCATTTATGAATGCAAATTACATTAAATAAATGATTGAAGTTTTCCTAAGCGTATATTTATTTCTTTGTAATATTATTGAAGTAGCTTATTTTCAACTTTCAGAAAGAGTTCAATTCTTTTTAATGTTTTTCGTAGAACTACATACTTAGAAAAGTGTAATTTATTAAATCCCTACAAAGCAAATCAGCATTTTATGTTCCAAAAAATTGATCTGCAAAAACGCTAATTTGAGGCTGTAATGAAGAGTAATTTTTTATGTTGTCACTCATCGAAAAACAATGATGTTTACAATAAATTTGCACAAATAAACTCGCATATACAAAAAAGTCTGCCACTTCGACAATTAACAGCGTTTTTTTTTTTTTTTTTTTAAATTATTAAAAAAATTTAAATTGTTTAAAAAAAAAATTTTTCCACTTTCAAAATTAATATTTTTTTTTTTTTTTTTTTTTAGAATTCTTAAAATCGTTTGCATTGTGTAAAATCTACGTTTATCAATCCTGCATTGTATAGATATTTCATCATTAGATTATTTACCATTTATATCAATTTCTTCAAAGTTGATTAAATTCTAAATTAAACACTTTGAAACAATCGAAAATAAATAAAAAGTAATAAAATTCCATGATCAATATTTGAAAACAACTAGCAATGTAGAAAATGTTCAAAAGAATTTAAAAAAAAAAAAAAAAAACGTTTATGGTAGTTATCAAATATTGGCGTTTTATTAATAGATGCTCCAAGATGCATGCAAACTTAACTGCTGTGGAGTATCTTCATTTCCACGATTATTTAAAAGGAAATAAAAATATTAGGTTGGGGAAAAAGAAATCCATTATTTTTTCGGTAGATGGTTCTAGTGTCGATATCTCCTGAAATATCGATCAAACAATTTCAAATTTATGCTCGTTGTCATAGTGACATTTCACACTAAAGAATTTATTTTGCTGTTTTTTGTTTAGTTTATTCAGTTGTGAGTTACAGGGTATTAAAAGTTGAAGTCAACAAAGAGAAAATTTGGTACATTTTACAGTATTTCTTTGATAAAGGCGAAAATGCAAGCCAGGTGGCTTAAATTGTAAATGTTGTTTATGATGCTGATATTATAACAGCTAATTACGTGCAATTTTTTTTTCGTCGATTCCGTTCAGGCATTTTGGATGTTAAAGTTGCCCCGCGCCCGTCATCGAAAATGTCGGTAAAATCATTGAAATAATAAAGTTGACCGGCATATTATGAGTCGTAGCATAGCCTAGGAGCTAAAGATAGACCATAAAACAGTTTTAAGCCATTTGAGGAAAGCTGGATTAAAAAAAATGCTCGATGTTTGGGTGCCACATCAATTAACACCTTAAAACATGATAGATCGAATTTTCTTCTGTGAGGCCCTGGCAAAATGGAAGAAAATCGATCCATTTCTTAAACGAATGGTGACTGGGGATGAGAAATGGGTCACATACTATAATATTGTGTGAAAACGATCGTGGTCAAAGTGAGGTGAAGCAGCTCAAACGGTGACCAAACCAAGAATAATAACCAGGAAGGTTCTACTGTAAATTTGGTAGGACTGTAAAGGAATAATGTATTATGAATTGCTTCTGTAGGGCCAAACACAAAATTCAGATATCTATTGTCAACAACTTTACCGTTTGAAGCTAGTGACTGACTAGAAACGGCGAGAATTGGCCAACAGACGAGGTGTTGTGTTCCATCAGGACAGAGCCACGCCTCACACGTCTATAGTGACTCTCCAGAAACTCTGGTAACTTGATTGGAAAGTTTTAAGGCATCCTCCAAATAGTCCGGACCTGGCACCAAACGATTACCACCTTTTTCTCGCATTGCAAAACTTCCAAAGTGATAAGAAATTGGGATCAATAGAAGATTGCAAAGAGTTACAGAAAGATTGTGAAGATTACTAGAGGTTTTCGTCAATAAAGGCCAAGAGTTCTATGAGAGAGGCAATATGAAGCTACCTTTAAAATGGCAACAAATTATGCAACAAAATGGTACATATTTGACCCAAATTGGACAATCCGAAACATGTTAACTAAAGTTTTGAATTTCATGTAAAAATAATGGATTTCTTTTTCCCCAACCTAATAATAAACATTTTTTGTTATTTTTGCACGAGAATATTTTACTGATGCTTCAGTTAAATCAATATTTCTAAAATATAAAAAAATATTTAAAATACTAAAAAGGCACTCTTGCTTAAATTAACAAAAAATCATATGTCGTACAACCTTATAAAACTGCAGAGAAAAGAAAATCATACTTATTTTCGTATTTAGAAGACGACATTTATTTTAAATTCTATGATCAATAAAAATGACTAAATTTTAACAACATGGAATGCAAGACTTATTTTTTTGAGTGTTTAACCCTTTATCTACCGCATGATAATTTACTATCATTTTTTTCATGCAATATTTTTTTTTGAATTACTACACTGAAAATTAAAGGATATACATAAACAAAATACTCAACTTTGGGAAATTTAATTCGTTAGAGCTAATTATTTAATTAAAGATATTCAACTGTAAAATTATTCATATACACTGTTCACTTAAAATAAAGAGTCAAATCGTTTCTTAAGGTCTTCATTAACATACAAAAAAAAAATAAGACACTTAAACTTTGACATTAACTATTTTTTCGGGACAAAAATGGTTAGCTTCGCAATCCGCTGAAAACGCCGCGTTAGCGTTAAACACAATTTCTGCTATAAAACTATTCACCTTCCCCGCTAAAATACTCATCATAGAACCCGTGTTGCCATATATCTTGGAAGAGTGGATTTCAAAGAATTTTCCTGCTAAGTATTGTCAGAATATTCGTAAAATTGGTTATTCTATGTTATTTTAAAGTGAGTAGTACTTATAATTACCGTCGGTAGATAAAGGGTAAATAATCTGTTTTCCATCAAAATCAAGAAATATACTCATTTATATTATGTTGCATGATATTTCAGCTATTTTATTACAATGTTTTGGCATACTTACTTCAAAGACATGCATACAGTTTCGTAAACATACACCTTATTTTTCGAATAGATTATCTTTAAAAATGGATTATAAATCTTTTTTATTTCATTAGGAATTATGCGCTGCAAAACACACAGTTCAGTTTCAGACATGAGATTGTATCACTCTTTCATGAAAATGTCATAAATAATTTGACGGCTAAACATTGCTCAAAATTTACTGACTTATTTCTTTTTCTTTTTTTTTTTGAAGTAAAAAAAAAAGTATATTTAATTTTTTGTATAGAAATCAAACAAGAGAGAGGATACAAGAAAACGAGTATTTCATTATTTCCGTTTATTTATTTTTTTTAGTGTTTCGTTAAAATCAAATACATTATTAAACGCGTTTTTAAGGTTGAATTTACTCCTAAGCTATAAATTTTTGAACTAAAGGGACAACATATTAAATGAAAATCCTGAATTATCGAGATGTATTAAACTCACTCTTGAACTTAAAATAAACAGATGCTTTTGAGAGGTAAGTATAAACATGCAATGTTAAGGGTGCTTTTATGTTTTCACATTTTATTTAAGTTAAAAAAAATCAGGCTGCAAAATTTTGAAGATATAAAGTTAATAATTAAACAAATTTGGGTGATGTTTGCTTTGACAAATATTGATAAAATTAGTTTTCTAAAATTTGTTATTTATTACGTAAAAGTTCCTGAACCTTTGCAGTATGCAGTAGATAAATGTACGAAATTGCATTTTAAAAAAGTTAGAATGCAAACATAGTATGCCAAAAGATAAATCATATATTTAGAAGAATTATGAAATAAATGTCTTGTCAAGTATTTTTGTAATCATTCATTGGAATAAGAATTTCCTTTCACGAAACAGTTTTTTTTTTCCAAAAGTTATATTTCCTTTATCATTCAAGTAGCAGTCTTATTGCATTTCAAAAACGTGTTGGGTGTGGTGTTGTTTTTAACGATACCATTATAAGTTTCACCCTGCACAATTCTATGTCTGTCTTTAGTGCTGAATTGACTGCCATTTTTGTGGCACTTCAGCATATATTGATTTCCAGCCACCGTAATTTTTGTGTGTACACTGACAGCATGAGTGATCTAGAATCCTTAAACTCTTTAACAGAACGTAGACACTCCACTGTAATGGAAATACTTTTACTTCTGCGAAAATTAGAAAGAAAGGGTTTTGATAAATTTTTTCTTGTGTACCTGGACACGTGGGTATCCTTGGTAATGAACCGACTGATAACGCTGCACGATCCATGTCTGATCACATGCAGCAGCCTATCTGTTACCAGGATTTAAAAACATCTATACAACACTATATCCATCATATATGACAAGAGACTTGGGATCAACAGTTCATCAACAAACTACATAGCATTCACCCTTCCACTGCTCATTGGGCAGCGGTACCAGTACGAAGACAAGATGTCCTCTTGACTCATCTTCGTATCGGACACACTCGTCTAACGCATAGACATTTGCTACTGGGAGAGAGTCCCCCAGTATGCGACTTTTGTCAGTGTGACCTTTCCATTTTACACATTTTAATAGAATGTCCAAAATATTCATCCAAGAGAGAAACACCTTTTTTTAAACCAATCTTTTAACTTTGACTGATTTGGTTGGGGAAACTCCCCATCCAAATTTTTTCGCATTTTTACGCTCAATTAATGTTTTATATGAAATGCAATTTTCTTAAGGATTTTATTGTACCATTGTATTTTCTTTTTTAAAAAAAGAGATATCCATAAATTTTTACATTAATGCATTTTTAAATACTTTGCTGAATTTTATATTTTTCATCTGACATTTTAAAATACATTTTTATATTTATATATATTTATTATGTGTTTATATTTTTAAAATTTTAATATCCCAACGAATGTGTGGGCGCAGTATAACCAAACTTGGCTCTTGCACCAAAAAAATTAGCAATCAACAATCAACAACATTCACATAAACTAATTTTAATCTTCTTTTTGAATCTCTGAATAGCATGTAGTAAACAAATTTTCAAATTCATCTTTGGAATTCTTTTTCCTAAAATAATAAATAATAAGGCTTTTTATTCCATACTCTATCAATTTTTCCATATTTTTTCTTCTAATTTGTAAAATGTGTTTTTATGCATCATTTGCATTTTATTAGAAGTACTTTAATCATCGACAATATAAAATAAAAAAGAGGTTGTATGTTTTATAAATAGTGTTCTTTCTATTGAACTTTGAAATTCATTTGATTTTAAATTGTTCTCATTCTTTCTTTGAAAAATATGAGGATTAATTCTATTTGAAAATCATTCGCAAAACTGCACAGGTTATTATATCCTTCTCAAAATTCATTATTTCATTAAGGTAAAAGAAAAAGAAAAAAGAAAGAAAGAGACTACTCATGAAAACAACAATATTTTCAAATAGCAGTGTATTTCAAAGGAAATTCTTAAAACTAATTTATCAATACACAACTTCGCGATTTCATTATTTCCTAAAATTTACAAACATCTTCTGGTGTCCCCACTGAGACATGTACGTAGGAGGGCATGTGTCCCCAGATAAGGTATCCGACTATATACACTCAGAAACATTGAAAATAGCGACCCAAGAAGGAAGCTAAGTACAATCGCGAAACTTTGCAAATAAGTACAGCGTAATGTGATATGCAAATGATCCAAGTTTTGTTCCAATACGCATGCTCATCCACGCCGAGGTGGCGCTACAATCAGGAAGAGGGTGCTATATACGCCAGCGCAAATTCGAAGATTCATAAACGTGACGATTACCCGCCGATTGTAGGAAGACTTTCGTAAGCGAAACAGGCCAGGTAAACGTGCTAGAAGACATTTCTCACAGTTAAGCGAGTTTG
>BMAV01001218.1:66936-77297 GCA_019973955.1 Trichonephila inaurata madagascariensis
GTAGCAATTGTTCCACAAACAATTTCCAGACACCTTGCAGAAGCAAAACTTAAATCCAAGCGCCCTTTCCGTGCACTCCCTTTAACACCGGAACATCGGCAACTGCGTCTACAGTGGTGCCAAGCCAGATCAATGTGGAATGTCACAGATTGGCAAAAGGTTGTGTTCAGTGATGAATCCCGATTTGTTTTGGGGACAGATGATAACCGTGTATGGGTGTGGAGGCGCCCTGTTGAGCGGTACAATTCCCCCACACTGTTCTACGTCACACTGCCCGCACAGCTGGTGTAATGGTCTGGGGGGCCATAGCCTATGATAGCCGGTCCACTTTAATTGTGATGCGTGGAACCTTAAAGGGCCAACGTTACGTTGATGATATTCTTCAACTCCAAGTAGGACCTTTCATAAATAGTCTCACAGGGGCAATTTCCCAGCAAGATAATGCTCGTCCGCATACAGCCAGAGTTGCTCAAGGCTTCCTACGTCATTTTCAGACTCTTCCATTTTCAGACGCTTCCCCTATTTGTCCCCTTTAGAGCACGTGTGGGATCAGCTAAAACGGAAGATACCGTCGTGTCACTCTGTACATGATTTAGAGTTGGCTGTTCAAGATTTGTTGGCCCATCTGACTCAGGACACCATAAGATGTCTAATCAACTCAATGTCGGACCGTGTGGCGGCATGTATTGCAGCTGGAGGTGGTCCAACGCTCTATTGAAGTTGCCCAGTATTTGTGCCGTTGCACACCCTGTATTCATTTAATTGTCTTGTTTTTGAGATCAAGTGAATCTCTCATCTGTGTCATTATGTGTATTAAATTTCATTTCAATCCGATGCTTTCTTCTTGGGTCGCTATTTTCAATGTTCCTGAGTGTATATACGTTCAGAAACGTGATTTTAAAGAAGCGCATAAATGGATACTTCTCATGAAATGTAGTGTCACTTAGATTAGAATACATGTATAAAATTGTTTTAAGGACACACACACACATTTTGACAAAAAAACATTTACTTAAATACAATATTTCGGCAAAAAATTCTTAGAATAACCTTTTATTCAAAATGTTCTTCTTTTGTCAAAAATGCTTCTATTATAATAATATTTTGCTTGTGTAGAGCTCAGAAATCTGTAAAGAGGCTCAACTCTAAATTTTGAAAAATTCACATTATTTTAAGCGTTACTACCATTTGAAATAATTATCGGCGTTTTTTCTTAAAATTTCTCCCCTCTGTTGTCGTAAAACATGGATAAATCCACTTCTTAGTTATATATTTCAAAAAATATAGTAGATCCTCTGTACAGAAGTCTGAGCTACATAGAGGCAAAATATTTTTATAATAGACGCATTTTTCAAATAAGGAGAATATTTTGAAAATGGGTCACTCTATGTTTATATTTTGTCAAAATATTGTACTTAAATAATTTTTTATTGTAATACTATTCTTAAAACAATTTTATATACATTTTCTAATCTAAGTGACACTAAATATCATAAATATTATCCATTTATACGCTTTTGCAAAATCACGGTTCCAAACGTAGTCGGATACCTTAAAATGTTTCTTGTATTACAAAATCTCTTTGTGATTTAGAATCCTGAAATTATTGCAATTGTTTATCTCATCCCTTTATCATCGTAACTGCAAAACGATATATGCTTTTAAATCTAAAAATATCCAATTGTTTTATTGATTACCATTGTCTTGTAATTAAGTGCAACGAAACTGTTGCAATTGCTGCTAAAACAGCATCACATGTTATCTATCTCATGATACTGAAAAGTACAGTAAAACATTTATATTTAATTATTTGAAAAATCAACGAAATATTCCACTTAATAATAAATTACATTACATGATCCTCACCATTTCTCATAATAAATATCTGATATCTAGAAGGCTAGATTTTTTTTCCAATTCGTTTGTGATGAAAAGCTCAATAGATGGCACTCCCACTTTCTTTGTGTATATGACATGTTTTAGTTTGGTTTTTAGTGTTAAGGTTGTCTTGTGTGGGGATACTCTGCTAATTGTAATTTAAAAATACTAGAAATTCTCAAAAAAAAACTATTTGCATGCTTGTTCATGCACATGAAAAACTCAGATATTTATAAAGCTCTTAAGCTCCCCACTCTTAAAAATTTTATTAAGAAACTATGTTCTAAATCTTTCGATTCACTACCTCTCACCAATAATTATCACATCCCTAATCTGGAAAATTATATTCCTCATGACAATACCAAAAGACCAAGGAGAATCGTCCTTGACTCCAACAATTCGCCTTAACAATTATTTAACAAATGACTTGCTAAAATTAAAATTCTTAATTCTTATTTGATAGTTTCTTATTTTTATCTTAATTCTTCACTACACTCACACCTGCAACTTTCCCAATCTGTAATTCTCTCCTTAACTTCAGGGCAGCCATTCCAGAGTCATTTCACTCATCCCCCTGTCCAATCGCAAGGCAGTCTATCAGCCATTCTAGGATGAACTTTTTCTCCATGTTCCTCATAGCCACGCCCCCTTTTCTCGTACAATGGACTAATCAAGTTGTTCTCTCTCCACCAAGGCCTGCTACTTCCCCAGGAAACATCACTACTATGACATGAGATGAAGGCTCGTTTCTCGAGCCATATCCCCATTGACATCCAACGACAGTTCTGATCCAGTTCTGTCTACCACACCTTAAATCAAGGCAAATCATTCTTAAGTGCTCAATATCAACCTTTCTGATAAGGGATAAGGCCTCATCTGAGATCATGTGCCCGATGATTATTTTACCCAGTCTGTCTTCGCTTTGCCGTATCCATGTTGATGTTTTGCTTAGCTCAATAGTATTTCCTAGTATTTAGGATTAATTGGCAGAACTAATTAAACTCATCTAAATATGTAAAAATAGAATGTCATTAAAAAACCCTACAACTATCTAGCTGGACATGAATTGAGCTTAGTACAATTTATTTATCGTAAATAGTTAGAGCATTTTACTACGCCCAGTAGTCTAGTAAGATGCGCGAAATCATTTAATAATTGGTCATAGGAGACTTACATATATGTATCATTTTCTGAGAGATATTAACCCTGTGTGTAATTATTGTGATTGCCCCCCTACACGGGTTTTGAGATACATTGTGGGGGAACGTTATGATTTTAATTATCTTCACACTTCAAATATTTTATATCCTTTCTTAATTGAATTGGTTTTGGGTCTTTCTCTTAACCACAAATATTTCAATTTTTGAATGAAATTGTTTTTCTATATACATTTAATTTTAGATAATTTAATATTTTAGGCATTACACGAAGTTAGGTTTTTATTATAATTTTATATCATTAATTGAATAATTTTTAAAAAATTATTTAATCCTATACATATCTGAAGAAGACTAAATGACGAAAATTCAAACCAACCACAATCAATCATTCGTTGTTAAGTCTGGATTTAATTTTCTTAACATGTGTATTGTAACAACACAGCATTTTTAAATCACAGAGGCCATAGCAAATAGTACAACGACTATTTTTTACCTTTTTGGAAGAATTCGTAACTCATAATTTGAAGAGTATATTTGTATATCTTAACATGAGATACATTAAAAAACTTGAAGGAATTATGGTTAATTAAAGAAGTTGAAATGTAATGTTCTGTGGGAAACTAGAAACTATTTTATAGCGTTTATGTCTTTTAAAGCTAAATCTGCTCAACAATTCCGATAAAGGTTAATAAAATTTTTACTCTTGGATTTAGAGTGATCGCAAATTAATCCACTCTTGGATTATTTTAGGAAAATAGATAATTAATAATAAGATAAAAAAAAATGTTGTACTCTTTTACTGTTTGAAAAGTGCATGTACTGACATGAACAGAATAAATTTATTTTTATCAAGTAAACAAAAATAACAGAAAACCGTACAATTTCAAATTAGGATACAAGCTGCTCATTTCAACTCATTAGAAAATTAACTAAAAATTATTCTTCTAAGAATTTTCAAAATTTCAAACATTAACAGCATAAAGTGACATTTAAAATATCAAGAAAATAAATTTTCTATTTTCTTTCAATTGTTTTCTTATTAAAAAGGGGGAAATAATTATTTGTTTGTTATCTTACTTTGGTGCGTTTCTCGTTGTTGTGCAAATATGATTTATAAAAGGCAATTACACTAATAAGCCCAATTTTTCCGAAATCTCAAAGTTTTTGATTTTTTAAGATATTGAAAGAATTCTTACATACTTTACAGCATGTTGAATCTGTTTTTTTTACGCATTTCTCAACGTATCGGTTTCATCTTGTTCACTATTTATTTACTTAATTTAAGTAATTCCAAAAAGTTTTAAAATGTTAATTAATAACTTTAATTAAGACGGTATTTCTTTACATAATTAGGTAATAGATTTTATTAGAAAGCAGTTTTTAACATGATTTTGTTATTTCAAAATTTAATATGATTTAAAATTAATATATATTACGGCAGTAAAATATAAAATTAATCTAATCAAATTAGAGGCATCGTTGGCTATTCTTAACATCAATTATCTAAATTGGATGCTAATTAACATTTGTTTTAATTATATTTCAAATACTTTCAGGAAAATTTAACGTAAAGGAAATGAGTTTTTTTCATATGTTATGGTATGTTAATTTTTCCATGATATGGTATTCAGGCGATGGAAAATGAGATCTATTATTTCCAGAAATTTATTTGATTTTCCATTAAAGATACAAATACATTCAGTAAGAAGAACTAAATTATTGGAAGTCTACATTGCTTAGATTAAAAAAAAAAGAGAGAGAAATTATTTTTTAATTTGAAAGATATATTTCTTTAATAACTAATAAGTATTAATAAGCCTAATTGACACATTTAATTATATTGTGAGATCATTATCAAAATCGTAACTAAAGGAATTTGGATACCTCTGCCTGGTTTCTATTAAAGGAAATTAATTAACTTAATTCTATTTTGATGGAACTGTCTTTTAACTTAAATATATACGTGTCACTTAACCTGTAATTTTTTTTTAAATGATGAAGAAGAAGAATATACAACATATCTTTCATAAATCGAGTTCTCTATTTATATTATATCTAATTTATGCATGTACCATATGTTACTTTTGATGGTGAAACAGCAGTATATGGAGTCTATAATATCAATTTAAATATGTGCTTATATAAATTTACCAAAAAAATTGTGTTTTAAGAATGGATTTTATTGTATATTAGAATATTGTGATTAATACGAAAAGCGCTTAAGTAAATCATACATGCGTAAGCATTACTACATATATATTTATATGGATATTTATTTGTTTTCTTTAAAAGTTTAGTAACAGAGCACTCTCATAATTTATTGCCATCTAACAATCAATAGTTTATACGTTATTGTAAATTAAGGCTTCCTAAATGTTTACTCAGATTGCCTGAAAGGATATCCCGTGAATGTAAGTATGATTTGAATATCACAATACTCTAAATTCTTCTTAAAAGAAAAGACATAATATAAGGGAAATTTCAGACTTCAACAAAATGCTTTATTCAAGACAAGTACTCTTGTTATTGGGGAAATGAACAACCATTGAAATGCCCTAGTATAAATATAGATTCTTCACAGGAAAAATTGTATTAATAAAAACGAATGACTAGCATCAGGTTCATGCACTCAATAATGCTTCATTTGTTTCATCACGATAAACTTAAAACACCAGTGAAATATTCTAATGCTCCCCGACTTTAAAATAAAAAGATAATGCTGCAAACCAGACATGATTGCGAATTCAAAAGGATTATATAGAACATGATTGTTTTTGCGAACTCTGCGTGCTAAATGCGCAATCATCCAAATGCGTCGCGCTGGAGTACTATATAGATCAAATACATATTACACAAATAATATTTTATAATTAACCTCGCTAACTATTGTTTAGCCTATGCATTCAACAGCCTTTCATTTTTATTACCTAATGAAGCCGGGACACTGGTTAAGTGTATGATTAAACTACCGATCATTTTGAAAGTGAAAAGTTTTGATGCATGCGATACATATTCGTGGAAGAAGAGAGATATTTATATATATATATATATATATATATACAGCCACACAGACGGGAATTAATAGGATTGTGCAATGAACGTCGTGATTTAAATTCGCAAAAATTTTTTGATTCTACTTATTTCACCAGACAATGGTTCGGTTGTTTTACGGAATCTATGACACACATAAGCTCCTACATATAAACTAAAATTTAGTTATAAACACTGATGCCAGTCATTGCTCTGCATACTTCTACTTTACCAATGGCATATGTGGGTTTGTAAAATTGCGACACAACGTTTTGATATAACTCTTCTACTTAGTTTTATTAGTGCATTTAGTTTACTTATTTATATAATCCATTAGGCCATTCACCCTTCAAAAGTCGAGCACAAAAGGGGGATATCTATAGAAGTATTTCCATAGAAAGGTTCCTACAGCTCAAGACGTGCTAAGCAGAATCCGGATAAACCCTTCACTTAGTGCAGGTGTCAAATGTTATAATTCCTAAATCCTTAATTCCATTGGTCAGTTAGATGATTATATCTATGATATTGTTACGTAGATCCGGATTCGCGTGGAATTTATGCAAAACAATCACAAAGAAAATAAACAGTTCTTGAAGAGCGATGCGAATTTATTATAAAAAATCAATCCTTTAAACACAGGATTAAGCAGCAATATCCACAGAGTATATCTCGGAAGGTTTTTACACCTTCAAAAGCACTCAAACACAATTGCCAGTGTTTAAAAATACACGTATGTAACATATTACTCACAAGCACAGCCGATCTAATCACTAGTCAAAACAATGTTCACTCCTCGCTGGTTTAATTAAGACTGACTCTCGTTCTGGCAAGAATCTCCATTTATAGGCGTGACAGAAACTTCCAGAAATATAACCGCTCGTGTCATTGAGCGTGACATTAGCGGAGAGATCCACTACTTTCTAGAAGATTCCAGATGGTTCCAAACTCGCCAACATGGTCACCAATGACGCCAAAATGGTCGACAAAGTCGCCAAATTGGCTACCAACTTGGTCGCGAAAAATGATGCCAACTTAGCTGTACTGCCAAGATTTCGCCAAGTTCTCATTGAATCGCCATTATAATGTAAGGGGCGGCATTGCTTGTGAATAGTACAATTCTAACATGAAATAAATATAACATAGAGTAATATAAATTCATTAAACACCCAAATACAAATTATTTACACTATTTACACAAAATTCGTACCAATATGTTTATGTTATTCCAATAATTCATGTCTATCTTTTAGGCACTTTGATTTATTTTCTTAGACGACACAGAAAACATGTTTACAGTTACAGCACAAAGAACATAACATAACTGATTCTACAAGCTAAAAATTGTATAACTCTCAGATGACTTGCAGCGCTATTTATTCATTTTACTTTTAATTTACCGCAGCAAAGATCTCCATATCCTCGAAGAACAAGGAGCATTACATGTGGCCAATGCAAGATGTAAGAGTGTAGTCTGAGAGCCTATGTCACACTCAAGAGCTAGAGCTAGAACAGGCTTATTATACATATACCAATATGAATGGGAGGCCTACTCCACTCCCCTATAGATTGTGTGACTTTTGGCGAGTATAACTCAAGAAAGAAAAAATGAAAAAAGGAAAGATTTGGAAGAATTATTCTTTATGTAGTTAGTCTTTAAAGTTTTCTAAATTTCATAAAGTTATGCACTATGAATTCTTAAGAAAATAACACATATGAATGAATTGATTGCTTTAATATTTAATACTATTTGTTTGAAAATGACATAGTCCAGCGTTTCTCAAAATTTGAGGCGCGCCTCTTTTGGGGGGCGTGACAACTCTACGAGGGGGGCGCGGGCATATTGAAAAGTCCAAAAAAAAAAAGATTATTTAAAAAATTATTAAATTTACTGAAGTAAGCAAACAAAATGCATTCCAACATAATAAAAAATAAAATATCCATTTAAACTGATATATTACACTTATAAATATATCAGTGCTCCACAATGCATTTTATAGTTAATTTAACAATACTAAGTTAAGTACAAGTTTAATAATTCACATTGAATCGCTTCCCAATGCCAACCGTTTTCCACGGAGGTGCGTGTATACGATGTATTGGGGGAGAAGAGAAAGAATAAAGAAGTGCAAATACTCTGAAATAAGTAAATCCTTTGCAAACATTTTCAAGTTCCTTTTATTGTATTCCAAAGCCTTCGAAATAATTTTATGGAAAGCAGAGCACTGAAAAGATCGTACTTGGGAAATACAGATATATACGCCCGGGAAAACCAAAGCCTTGGCTGAGAGAGATGGTTATATAAGCCGGTGGCTCTTAAGAGGTTAAAGTCGTATTGTAGTTTTAGCATCAAAAAGTATAGCGTTATTGAATTCAGTACATTGGTATTAAATGAGAAGGGGGGCGATAAAAATTATGATTGGATATTGGATCGTGAATATTGAAACTTTGAAAAGCTCTGACATAGTTCCAAAAGGGTAAGATACTCTGAAAAATTTCAAATATTTATATGTGTACATCTGAATAGTAACAACCCCGTAATGTTTAGAAAGAAAGATATTCTGCTCTTGTGATGAACATTAAAAGATAGAAGTCTGTTTTGGCTCCTTTTCTTATTGATTTTAGTTGGGGAAAATGGAATGACATTTCCCTCTAGTGACCCTGCTTGGAAGGATCTCCCAAAACATACTTCACCCTTTCCGCCTAGGGAAACCCTTCCTTCATAATGAGACAATCAGCAGGACTTTGGTGAAGACAATAACCATTCTGTATGTTGAAAAATTGTATTGGTTACTTAAATATGAATTATTTATCTCTGAGAGAGAGTTCCTGTGTTAATTTTGCTATAAAAAAACTTCTATGTTCACTTTGCTTAAACATCTTATAAATTGGGCAATCTAATTTATTATTTCTTCTAAAAAATTACATTGGAAAAATTTTCTTATAAGCACACTTATAATATAGAATAGGATTTGTGCAACTGTTTTAAAAATAACCTAAAAGAGGAAGTAATTCATCTACGTATTTTTTGCTGACATGTGCTAGATTTACATATTAAATTTGAAAGCCTAATATCTGTATAAGATAATTGATAAGAAATGAAAATAATTTGCAAATTAAGATATATTTTACTTTTAAAATATTGTTCACTTTGTATAAGACGTAAACGTTTTCAGTATAGAAAACTATATATAACCATTACCCGCCTGCTTCTCTCATTATATTATAATGTTGTATGCATACATATATACTATTTTATTATTACATTAAATAAGTTATTACATGAGTGTTACCATTAAGCTTACATATGTACTAAAACAAACAGTTTTATAACTCACATCTATTTATTTTTAAGCCTCCGTAACTTCCCTCGGATTTCCCCCAAACTGTATCTCTTAGTGGATCTCTACTCAATAAGAAAACATCTTTACTAAATTTCACGTTTGAAAGTGTAATCGTTCAAATATGGTTATATTTTATCTATATGTTTCGGCAGCCCTCGCAACCCAGCATTGGGAATCAATTACTGTAAAACTCGTTCTTAGGGGATCTCCACACAACAAAAGGAACATGCCTGCCAAATTTCGTAGGTACGTATAACAATTCTACATATAAAGGTAGAATGCCTCGTTAACGTCACACATCTAGGGTGTAGATAATAAAAGTTTGAGTTACAAAAAATTTTTATTATAATATATAAAACCAATACGAAAGGTTTTATAGCAATATATAAAACCATAACATATAAAACCAATATGTTTAGCTTTATAATACCCAATATTGAACATTATTTATATAGACAAACCTTTTTTTAGACAAGTACACTACTAAGAATTAATACCATGGAGAAGGAATATATACTTGGAATTCGTTTGAAGGAAAAAACATACTTACTTACTCGTGAGAATCGAACTCACCCAAAGGGTTTTGAACTGTATGTTAACTCTCGGATAAGTTATTTTACTTCCATACTAAGCGAAATACATATACAAAAGGTTCCAAATGAGGGACCCGAAAGAGCGCTTTGCAATTACAATGAAAATACAAAAAATACACATATACACAAACAAGAACACACATAGATGATATCTTCTAATGAGAAAAGGACATAGGGCACGTGGAGAAACCACTCCCAAAAGGAATTCTGAAAATAGATAGGGGTGAAATGTCAGATAACAAGAAAATCCAAAACTTTTTTTTTCTATTATATTGTTAGGAAGATGGTTTCCGCGCGGCAACCGATGCAAATTCTTCACAGAGGGAGGGTGGGGTGGTTAGTTAAGAAACCTGTGACAA
>BMAV01001219.1:0-16800 GCA_019973955.1 Trichonephila inaurata madagascariensis
ATAAAACCTCGAACCGGGATCCTAACAATATGTATGTAATAAATATAGCCATTCATTTGTTTTAAAAGTTAGGATTTATTCAATTTTAAATTTTTTTTATTTGAATGATTTTCAAATCTGTGTTTGGTGCAGTATTTCTCAAGAGGACTCAGTGCAAAAAATTCAAACTAATCAGACAATGCTATTTGCCCTCATGTTTATCCAGGATGAAGAGAATGTAAACACGTTCATTCAACCTGATTGGATCCTTTTACACTGCTTAAAAGTTATAACATTTTTGTACTCAGTAAACCTTCCTTAAGTATTCATTTACATATGAATTAACAGATGTAAAATATTATTTATTATGAACATTTACAATTTTAATGTTCTTTTTCAGAATCTGATAGCTATGTTACTGTCTGTAAGGGAATGGTAGCTAGTGCTATTTTTGAAAGGAATGTTACAAATGGACAAATGTATACATAATCCAGATCTCAAGAAGTTTTGAGTAAGTATTTACATTCAAACACTCATAATGCTAATTAATGTTTCATTGGTATACTGTGGGAAAAAACTGTCATAAGAAGTATTCATCCTCAAAACTATAAAAAGTGAATATTATACTGCTGTTATTAAGTGTAATCTAAGATACCAATTATGTTTAAAAGTTTCTTCAAATGTTGAATTCTCAGAAAGGCTAGTTTTTTCCACTCTTACTTGGATATGAGGATTTCAGCTATTGCTGTATTCATAAACTAAAATTACGCAAAGATTCTCAGATATCTTTGAAAAAGGACAAAACAAATTAAGAATTTTAGGGTAAAAAGTAAACTTTTTATATGTATAATGTTAAAAGAAAGTTATTCTTTTAAATGAAAGTTTTATGATAATGCCTGTAAAAAGGAAATTGAATTATGTTTAAGAAATATTTTAAAATTTTAGCTTGTAAATTATCATTAGCTCTCAGAGCACAATACTATAAAGACGCTACTTGATTATCTAAGGAAATACTTTTAAACATTCTATTCAAAACTAATATATTTTTGTTATTTGACGTACCATGTTTTTTATGTAATAATCCAACCTATTTTTGAAGAGGTTTTCTAAATTTTAAAGATTTTTGAAGCTTTAATTTTCTTTAATCTTTTCTTATTTTCTGTAAGTTAATTGTTTTGATTGGAACAAGGTCCATGTTCCTCTTTGAATTATCTTCTAATTAGCTGTTGATGTCCCATCATGTTGTCTATTAAATTTCTTTTCAATTGCATTTCAACAGTTAATATACAATTTAGTAACTATTCATTGAATATATTTTAGATTCTAAATTAATGCCAAACAATCTTGAGCAACCTGCTATGATATCCAACATCATTTCATTTTATGTATAACTTTTCTTGTAAAATAAAAGATCCAATTTCGTTATTGCTAATAAAAATAATCAGTTCCTTCTTATACAAAGAAATTGACTCTGAACAGTAATTTGTAGAGTGTGGTGTAGCCATTTCTCTTTATTATGTATTAAATAAAAATTTTCTACTCTAAATTAGGAAGATGGCTCTTGCTGGAAATGAAAACTCAAAACATCATTTATCTATTCCTGCTAATGAGAAATTTTATGTTTGTGACATATGCAACAAGTCTTTTGCTCAAGGTTGGGATTTAAAAAGACATTTACGTATTCATACCGGGGAAAAGCCTCATGTTTGTGAAAAATGCCATGCGTCTTTCGCAGAAAGTAGTAATTTAAAAAAACATTTTCTTGTTCACACCCAGGAAAAGCCTCATGTTTGCGAAATATGTAAGAAGGCTTTCACCTGATGCGGGGATTTAAAAAAACATTTACTTATTCATTCCAAGGAAAAACCTCATGTTTGTGAAATATGCAACCAGGCTTTCCATCGATGTTCTCATTTGAAAAGTCATCTACTTATTCATACCAAAGAAAAATCTCATGTTTGTGAAGTATGCAAAAAGGCTTTCACTCGATGTTCGGATTTAAAAAGACATTTACGTATTCATACCTACGAAAAGCCTCATGTTTGTGAAATATGCAACAAAGCTTTCTCTTATAGTGGTGATTTAAAAAAACATTTTCGCATTCATTCCAAGGAAAAGCCTCATGTTTATTAAATATGAAACAAGGTTTTCTCACAAAGTGATAATTTAAAAGAACATTTATGTTCTCATGTCAAACAAAAACTGAAGTTTTGAAATATGTATAACTGTTTATTTTTAGGGACTAATTTCAGTAATTATTCATTTCTTACAAAATTTATAAGCTTTAAATTTGTAAAATTTCCAAAACGTTTTCCTACATTGGTATTATTTAAAAATATTACTGTTACATTAAAAAATAAAAATAGCAGGTGTGTTCAAACGTCATGTGTTGCTATATTTTAGAAACATTTATTTTGACATAAATGCATAGAAAACTATACTTATTGTTTATCTGGACAATTTTATTTCATAATAATTTTTTGTATTATTACGGATTGCCTAATGATTCTTATGATAAATGTATTAGTTTTGACATATATAGAAATAAGCTGTGTTGCTTTACTTGAAGAATTATTTTTGTGTGTTTTTAAAACTACATTTTTAATACTATTTTGAAACTTTTACTGATTATGTGGATTCCAATTGAATAATTGAAATATTTGGGAATTCTACCAGCTTATTTTTAGGATATTTGGTAATTTGGTTTAAATTGTACTTTTTATGTAGGTTCAGATGAAAACTGTTTAATATGCAATTAATTCAGAAAGATATATCATATATGGGATATGTTGCTAAAAAATTATACCACTTTTCCAAAGTAATTCTGCAAAAAATTTGAATGTTGTTATAGTTTATTTATATTTATTATGGAAAATATGTTAATATGCATAATTAATCTATTTAATTTTAAATTAAATAAAAAAGTTGCTTCTAATATTCACATATATCATTAAATATAAATGATGGTGTAAATTTATATTAGAAAACTTAAATTGATATTCATGAATGACTTAAATATTTTGTATTATGTATGTGCCTAATATCAGCTTATTTAGATTTATCTATGATCCTGAAATGCATTCTGAAATTAAAAGTTTTAGAAGAGATATTTAGAATGGGATAGTACACATTAATGGTTCATGCTTTAATTTTTTAAAAATTTAATAGCTTAGTAGTTTTTAAAATATCCTTTCTTCTGACATTTTTATTTAATTTGTATGTCAGTTAAATATATTGTTTTCTCTTTTGCTGCTATTTCATTGAAGTATTATGATAGCGGAAAATTCAAAAAACCTATAAATGTCGACATATTTAAAAATAATTTTGCTCTCTATCATAAGATGTATGGGGAAAAAAGAGGACTTAAAAATTTTCATCTGTATGAAAGATCTTTACCTTACCTTTGATTTGTTGTAAAATATATGCAAATGATTTAAAAAAAGATTAGCATTTTGAAGCTCTTAAATTAATTAATATAAATATGTATATATAAAAGCAACAAATATCAGTTACTTTAAATTTGACTGCTTCAGAGAGTTAAGTATTTCCTTTATTCATATTTGATACTAACCTATTACAAGAAAATTTGTTTGTAGAATTTGAGACTTGCTACTGAGAATTACACTTTACTACATTTTTACTATATAATAAAATACTAACACACCACAACAGCATACTTACCAGTTGTAGCTGAATAGATATTTTAGTAATAACTTCATATATACTGAGTAAACTAAACACCATTTAAATATATCAATGTGTAACATTTTCACAAACAATTGCAAAGAAATGTATCTGATGAATTACTTATAAAAATACATAATATAAATTTCACATACTCAACAATTATTAAGATCATGTTTTTATTTACTATCTTCTCAAAAATTAAAATTTGTCAACAAGTCACGGACTCTATCTTAAATAAATGTATGTTCCCCATTGAAATATGATAAGACTACACCACCAGCAACCATAACAAAAAAAGGTATACAATAAAGTGGTGATTAAAATAGTGAGAAGAGTTCCTTTTAGAATAGCAGTCTGAGGATCCTATATCAAGAAACGTATTGGAACCAAAGCAATATACAATATGCACACTTAAGTCCATAATCACCTCAATAATTTATGAGCAAGAACTATAATCATAAAAGTGGTGTCTGGGCATAATAAAGTTACCATACTGAACTCAGTGCCGCAACAACCCATGAGGGCCAACGCCTACTGTGCCTATCTCAGTTTACGTTACCTTAGGCGCTGGGGTGCATGGGCAGATGTTTTGGTCAAGTGCTCAGTCTGACGTGAAAGCCCAGTGTTCTGTTCCCAAGCAAGTGTGGTACTCGTTTATTGACCCACTAAAGGGATGAAAAGCTGAGTCGACCTTCCGCAGCCTGGGATTTGAACCCCGGACCTGTGGTGTGGAAGCATGATACACTGCCACTGGGCTTCCAAAGCTACCATGCAGTACATAAAGAATTTGCTTACAGTGCAACTTGGTGGATAAATTTGTAAGCATTGTTATCTAAAACCATACAAGAGATACATGAGAAACGTCAATTACTATATTGTTAGCATCATCAATTATATTACAAAAATACATCTTGCACATACAAAAATGACACAAAGCACACATGTGTTTGATTGCGTTGAACAAAACTGCACTTTCCAGAAATGAGGCTCATCTGTTTGCCATGCTCAAAAAGGTGCCCTTCAGCAACCGTACACATCTGAACAGGGTTTGCACTTTTTTCAACATGGCACGCTGGCTCAAACATGCACAATGTGATTTCGAAATTCCTACTGTGATTGACTGTATGTAACAATATATACAGTCTGTTTGATTTATCCAGACAGGAAAAAGTCCATTGGGTTCAGGTGAAGAGATCGGGCAGGTCATTGAACTCGATCACCATACCCGATGACTCGTTGCTGGAATGAATCTCGAATGTGCACTGTAACACGTGATACCTTATGTGGTGGGGCGCCATCATGTTAGAACCATACATTCCAGAAGTCACTCAATAGCAAATCCTCTAGAACAGTGGTCCCCAACCCGCGGCCGGTAATGGTCCGTGGATCAAATGGTGCCGGGCCGAACAAGGAACGTTAAATTATTACCATTTCATTTACTGTGGTGTATTTCCCCGGGGTTTGAGCGAATTTCCATTAAAATCTCTTTATATTCTATATTAAATCACTTTATATTAAATGTCAAATCACTTTATATTCATTTTTGGTGTAACTGTACTTTTATTCTGAAGGCATATTTAAATACAGTTAAATTAAAACAATCAACATCCCGTCCACGGAAAAATTATCAAACTTTGACCGATTCGCGGCGATAAAAAGTCGAGCAACACTGCTCTAGATAATAGGATAATAGCCATGATCGGATTAGTAATGACATATATCGGGGTCCCATTACTGTACCCTCGGAAAATAGCAGGCCAATCAGTCTGCTTCAAAACATTCCGCACCAGACATTTATCGAATAGCAAATTTTATGTCGACAGCACATTTGAATTTTACAGTGACCAGAAATGGATCTTACCTTTAAGCGTGTCTTATTCGTCAGGGCCGGCTCTAGCAGTTTTGCCACCCCTGACAAAAATGAAAAAATGCCGCCTCTCTCTCTCTCTCTCTCTCTATATATATATATATATATATATATATTAAGTAATATTTTTGATAAAAAGAGACTCATTTGATCTTAACATTATAAAAATGCCTTTTTGGGGTAGTAACCTACACCTATCAATATTTAGAAATATTATCTTAAATGTTATAAAAAGAAACAATGATTTAGTTACTGATAACATTTTAAAACAAAGTAATTTTGTGAATTTTTGCAATAATTGTTTAGAATACAATTATCCAAGTAAATTTATTTATAAATATATTTCTATTTCTAATTAAATATATTTTTATCTTAGTTCATTATTTTATTTAAAATTCCTTTATTTAGTTTATTTTTTAAAAAAAACAAAAAAAATTTGTAAGCGCCTATTTTAATTGCAATGTATCGATTAGTATATAATCATCCAAGTTTATTTACTTAGTTATATATTTTTATTTGTTTTTATCTATTCTGAAATTTGTTCATTATCGTTTTTAAAACTTCCTTTATTTAGTTTATTTTTATAAAAAATCTTAGTGGTTTGTTTAATTGCAAAATAAATATCCAGATGGCGCCACTATTTTTCCTTCTCGATTAGTCTTTCCAATTATTTTACGCCATTTCGCGTAGGAGCTTATTCTGGAAGGTTGAATTTTCGATTTCCAGTAATTATTTTACTCGTAAGTTTTTTAATTTTATTTATTTATTTTTTTATTCCTCTCTTTGAGACATTCATTATTGTTCTCTTTTCTTAGCTTCATTTTAATATATTTTCAGGTTTTTCTTCCACGTGTTGTATTAGGCTTAACTTTTCAACTTGGTGTTTTTCTTTTCTTTCTTTCTTTCTATTATGTCGAAAGTTTCTGCTGTACGGGGAAGGTAGGATCCATAAAGCATTGCTAACCCTAATTCGCTGGCCTAATTCAGCGACACCTTTAGAAATCATAATAGGTCTCCAGTTTAGTCCAATGACTTTTTTGTATCTACATTTGTTGTGTCTGGTGAATTCCAATTTCTTTCTGCTTTAGCACTGTAGGTTCTAGTACTTCTTCACTATTATTTAATATTACTATATATGTATATTATTTTAAGTCTTAAGAAATTCGAAATGAAGGATGTAATTACTTGTTATTATTTCAAATGAATGAAATGGAAGATAAGGAATCGTCAATTTAAGCAGTTCAATTTCTTCGAAAAATAGTCTACTAATGGTGGGGACCACAAGCGTTTGTTTTAATTTATAATAACTACACTCAAGACTAAAATAAAGCATCTCCTGTGGCTCTGTATCTAACCAAACCTCTTATTACCCTTGTCCCCTTTTGGATAGCTGGAACTGGACATCATAAGGGAGAAAGGAATGTCGCTTGTGACCTCACTCCGGAATTGAAAGAAAGGTACTAGTTAATGAAGTTTAAACATATTGAACTTTATGCTTTAACATATACTCCCGCCTCAAACCCTTCAAGTTTCAACATAAAAGAAAAATATCATTAAATATACAGAGTAAAAAGTAAAAAAATTAAGATACGTTAAATGAAATACCAAATTCAGACCTAATAACATTTCAGAAAATATATCAAACTTTTTTTTACAAAAAATATATTTTTCAAATTTGATCGAAATGCCGCTCTTAAAATTTGCCACCTCGGGTAAGGGTCCGAATTGTCCGGCCCTAGAGTCGCCCCTGCATCCGTACATAGGATGTTGGCTAGAAATGTTGGCTGGACCTCCAAACGGTTCTTAAGGCTACACAATACCCTACAAATTTCAGATTTACCGAATTTTTGCATTTTCTTGTAGCCAATATCATTTGGAAGCTTGCCTCCAAATTTCAGGTCTGTTAACAAATTAGTTTTTAAGATATTTGAAGTTTTCTGAGCTATGATTTTGGCTTCGGTTTCATTTTAAAGCATTTTTCCACTCTTAAAATTGAGTTAATTAAAAATATTTTTGAGCAAATCTCACTTTTAGTGTGTAACGTTTATTATATATATATAATTTAAATTTTCATTACAAAAATCATTTCCACTTGATTATGTTTTGAGTTCTCACAATTAATTAATTAAAATTGATTTCAAAGCCAATTTTTGCTTTAAAAATAGTTTATATAACTTCTTTCATTATTCTTAATCTTTTCCTGTTGAGAAAATGCCATTGCCAAAACGTTCTCAGGTTGCTGTGAGTAATAATATTTCGAAAAGATGGAATAGTACTGAAAATGATGTATCTGAAAATCAGTCCTCAGTTGATACTACAATTAGACTTCGGAATACAAGTATTGCTGATAAAACTGAATATTTCTTTGATGTACCAAACTACATTATACGAAACATATTGTGGTGCTATGTGTTAGTATTTTAAAGTCCAATAAGAGCTAAAACTTCCTAAACTGCCCCAATTTAAAACTGAAAAAAATTAAATTTTATGAACAAACCTGGTTATTTTCAGCCTAAGTTAGTACCATTATTATTTTATACATAAATGCTTTCTGTTTCAAACTTTTGGGAAAATATTGGTTAAGATCAAGCTGAATAAACTCTCGTCGTAACAAATGCTATCAATATTTATTTTGAATTAAAAAAAAAAAAATTTCAGTCATATTTAATTAAAATAGTGTTTTAATGAAGAACACACGTACAATGGAAAACACAACATATTAAAAAATTAGAGCTTTACGGGCATTATAAGTTTTTGTTTAATGCCTTTACAAACTTTAATTGCGTTTTTATCACAGACTTTTAATTTTGAAGGTATAAGTGTTTTCTATATAATCCCTGGGGCTTTTTTTTCTGTTTAGGATAGAGCCTTGAAATTGTTTATATATACTCCCAAACGCGTATGCTCTATAAAAGTTAGTATAGATTCAGGGCTGAGGTCTCTAGTTTCTTTTAAAAAATGCTCAAGTTAATATTTTAAAAATTTTGTGTTTTTCAGGTTTAGCTAGAAAACTAATTATTAAAATCAATGAAAAATAGATTTTTTAAATTCATGCTAACTTTTGTTCACAATGATCTAAGAAATATAAATAACTTAAAATGACTAAAAAATTTTAAAAAGTGAGCATTTTATAAAAGTTCGAAAAAACTTAAAAAAATTCTTAATTTTTTTTTAAAATTGTTAAATAATGGCTGGTCGTATTGACTTTTTACTTACAGAATGAACTAAAGTAATATAATCTCAATATGAAACATAAATTATTTTTACTGTTACTGTGTCCTAAATTTTTTTTTTGAAAAAAGGTACTGTGTAGTCTTAATGAAGTTGCTCCAATTATAGCGTCTCTGATCATCTCCAAATATGCATTTTACGCCTTCTGTTTTCAACATTTTTGTGAAAGATTTTCTTTCTTAACAAAATCGATGCTGAACAACTTTATATCTCGTATTGTGTGTGTTTTTAGATAAGAATGCTAACTCCAAATTCATCCACCAGGTGGCACTATACACAATTTTTTTTGGGTTGTGCATGGCAACTTTATTATGTCTAGACCCCCATTTTTATGCCTGTAGCTCTTGCCATTCATAAATTATTGGGGTGACAATTGACATAATCGCGCACACTGTATGTACATATTGTATGTTTTGTAAATACAGAGGAGCTTCTGGGTTATATATAAATTTTTCAAATTACTTAAAATAAATATATTTGTGTAGAGGTGGTATCTACACAAGCCAGTAACAGCCTCTGGATTGAAGTGATCATTTTTGGTCCAGCGGTATGTTACGGATTGGAAGGTTCCGAGTTCTATCCTCATTGTTGACCCTGGCTGAACTTTGGAAAAACGCAATCTTCAAGCAGCTGTCGTGGCGCCCTCTACCCGCCTTAAAAGCAATAAAAAAAATCCGTCAGATACACATGACGCAACAATCAAGCCGTCAGACACACTTGACACAACAGCAACTACTCACACGTTCGCCATAACTATATCCACCGACTCACTAGTAGGGAGGATATCTATATAAGCCAGTAACAGGCTCCAGACTGAAGTGATCATTTTGATCCAGCGGTATGTTACGTGCTTATGGATCGGAAGGTGCCGAGTTCTATCCTCATTTGTATTGACCATTTATGTAAATTGAATTTCCATTTTTTTTTTTTTTTTTTTGTTAATGATATACGACGATATTATTCTTTATAATAAGTCCATTCGAAATCTTTCCTCGCTTTATATCACTTTCAAGCCAACACATCACACATAAAAGAAGATACCTCACACAGTGAGCTTTCAAACAAAAAGATATTTTGCACTTAATATAGAAAATCCAGAGTAATATAATATTCTCAATACTTAAAAAGCCTCTGGAATATAATATTCTCATCACTTACTTGGTTCAGTTTATAATTTCAAAAATGTAACAAACATTTCTGCTAAATCTGCTTCACCTTAACGTTGTAACGTCGTCAGTAGTTAGCACACAAGAAAATTTGTCACAGCCTCATTTTAAAATTTAAACAGTATTTAATAGCTTCATATGTTACTAAAAGTCCAATAAATATCCCGCCGGGCGGACAGTCTTTTCACTGGAGGTCAATCCTTATTCCGAAAGGCACTCGACAACCCCTTTGCTTTTCCGGGCTCCTCTCCAGTTTACTCCATGGTTCTCTGTTTCCAATCCAGTGCTTCCCCTCAAGTTTCTTCCTTCCGTCCAAAAATTAACCCTTTAAACACCAGGGCGGGTCCACCACACGCCCCTCGTCTTCCCATTGGCGGGCCCAAAAAAAGGTCTGCCCTCGTCCCCAGGCCACTTTCGTCTCCCCATTTGCGCGGCAAACACAAACACATTCCTCGTCTGTCTGGAATCAAGGGCGCCATAATTCTCACCCAACTTCTGAAACTTCCATTCATCTCACCACCTGGGCCTCATAGCCCTATTCTCTAGGCACTGACATTCTTTAGCCATTGTAAATTCCAGACCCGATGTCTGCGCTTGTCCGAGGCCAGACAACAAACAATGACCCCATGGCCACCTGCTCTTGTCACCCAACGTCTGTTTGGGGCCATAAAACTTCAGATGAATAGATGGATGAGGTTCACCCCAATCGAAGACGTCACAACGTGATATAAAATTTCATAATGCAACTCTTTAAAACTTTTTCAAAAGTAAAAATTAAGCTTTTATTTCTACCCGAATGTACTGGGTGAAGTTCAATACAAATTGTTATCGCAACGAAAAAACATCAGTTAAATATTACTATTATTGGTATAAGATTTTATAAGAAATTTTATTAATTTTTATTATTGCTATGTTTATAAATTGCTCATATAATTAGCATATAACTCACGTTTAAAATGAAGACAGAATAGTACATAAAATGAAATTTTGGAATTCTTACCAACATTTTCTTCCCATATAACCCCTTTTTTACTCCTATGAACTTTATATAATTCAAATATTTCAATTCTTTGAATAAAGCTGAAAGAACAGAATATATTTAAAGAAGTTTGTTTACAAGAGAAGAAAATATCCTATTTAAAAATATTAATAAAATCAGGGCTGCAAACCATAATTTTTTTCGTTTCGGTTTAACTTTTAAAAATTATATCAGTTCAGTTCCTGTTATCGTTCCACCAAAAATAACGGTTTTCGGTTCAGTTCTGAATGAATAATTTTATTTTATATATATTCTTATTTGTACTAAAAATATAATTCTACTTTAAACAAAAACGTAATTATATGGTTGGCATGTGTAATAATGATAATTATGTGGTTGATGTTAAATTAGAAAGTATTGATAAGTGTGTTGCAGTAACAAAATGACTGGAAATATATCGAGCGAGTGAGTGAATGTTAACGGCGCACTTTTCAGCTACACGAGGGTTTTTGACGACGGACCTTGTAATTTTGAACCATAATCGAGTGATGAGGACGCGATGCCTGAGATAACACCCCTTTCTCCTAACTACCACACCAACGGAAAGACGTTTAATCGCTCCCCTACTTAGCGGGTCTTCAATGGTACCGGGCTCGAACTCATGATACGCCAGCCACGAGTCCGTTACCTTGGCCACTGGCTACAGCGGCCTCCTGGAAATATATCGAATCTATGTTTTCTTTTTTCGGTTCAGTTCCGGATCGAAGCCCTGAATAAAGTACGAAAAAAAATGTTTTACAGTACAGAAAATAAACCCTTTTCAAATTGACCCTGACAATATATATATATATATAATATATATACACTGGTGTGAAAACTTAAGCAACAGGTGGGTTATTAGCCATAACTTCAAGAAAAATCATCTGAGAGACATGAAATTCTGAAAAAGAGGGAGAGTATTATGTACGCAGGATGACGAAAGCATCGGCGCTGAAAAGGAATAAAACGCATACGGTATGGAATCAAACAAAATCAAGCTTTTATTGAACGCATAGTATCGTGATCATGATTGTCTATCCAACAGGAAGAACAACAAGCAGATGTTCCTTAATATGGGTAATGCCTTCCCTTAATACAATGGTTGCTTTGCACCGTTTCCGCATACTCAGAACCAGCTGGTGCACGCTTCTTGAGGTAGGAGTGCCCATTCCTCAATCAACACTGTTTGAGTTGTTGGTTGTACTCCGGATGATGTGAGAGTGTGGCAATACGTTCCCCCAAAACATCCCACACATGTTCGATGGGTTTTAAAACTGGGGAGCACGCTGGCCAATCATTCGAGTGATATTTCACTTTCCAGCAGCTCCTCAACAGCAAGGGGTGCGATGTGGCAGTGCATTGTCATCCATAAAGATGAAGTCTGGGCCAATGGCACCTCGGAAAAAATGCAGATGGGGGAGATCTCACAATAGCGATCCCGGTTACTGACCCTCTGTCGAAAATGGGAAGCTCAGTTCCGCCGTTCAGCATAATGCCAACCCAGACAAGAACTCCAGGACCACCGTAACGATGTCTTTCCTTGATGTTACTGAGATAAAACCAGGTCCCGATCTCTCTCCAAATCAAAACGCGTTGAGAATCGCTTCTGGTACTGAACCGACTCTCATCCGTAAAGAGAACACGACTCCATTGATCAGTTGTCCAGTTTTCGCTCTCGTCCCACTGTAAACGGTGGCTTCGGTGGCCATCTTTCAACGGGAGGCAGCGTTCAGGACGGCGGGTGAACAGGCCCCCTTTGTGAAGGCGTCTGGCCACAGTAAACCGCTCCACTTGTCGACCTGTTGCTGTACAGAGTTTCTGAGCAATGGTGCTTGCTGACTGCTGTCGAATTTTTTTCGCGTGCAGGATGATATATCGGTCATCCCCTGCAGTTGTCGTTCCTCGGGCGGCCACACCAACCTTTCTAACAGCTGTACCTGTGGTTTGGAACGCTTTCCAAGCGCGCGAAACGACACTTTTGTTGATTCCGAACTCTGCAGCTACACTGATGACAGTACACCCCTCCTCCAGCTTTCCGATCAGTCTTCCACGTGTGAAGTCATCCAGATGATTTCTTCTAGCCATATTTCACGAACTGACTCACTGGCACTTGCAGAGAAAATGGTGAATTGCGTCTCCGTCCTTCATTTCATTCTACTGTTGAGCAGCGCTCGCCGACATCACGCGTTTTGCGTACGCTCACATCGCTTCTGACGTTTTGTTCCTGATATTTGCATATGCATGACGTTTCTACTGACTTACGTGTTCCCTCTACTGACCTCCAGACCTCCTTTTCTGCAATTTCATGGCTATCTGCTAAATTTTTACATTGTTGCTTAAGTTTTGCACACCAGTGTATATATATATATATATATATATATAATAATTGTGTGGTGTCCCCTCCGTTGGAGATAACCTTTCTCCATTATTCACGCGACCTATGACTGAGGGAAGGAAAGAAGAACCTCTAAATTCTGTGTGTGTCATACTAAAATCAATTTATTATATGATCTTAGTTTATATACACAATACAACAACAATACTAGTCTAAGAGGATGACGATCAAGAGTGATTAGACGCAACACGTATTACTGATAAATAGCGCAATTAACACTGTGGATCTATCTTTATAGATTAATTCCTATCCTAATAGTAATCGCTCTACTCTTAAAGTTTAAATGAATAAGCTTATACTGTTAATTCCTTGCACGCATAGCTACGGTCCGTAAATCCTTAAGCTAACTTTTAATCTGACTTGCTCTGGCTAAGGCAATGTTCCTCTTGTCTCGGATCCACTTGTAATATAACTAGACTGGCACTACTAGACGACGCACCGAATTAAGACTTTTCTTCTAGAACCTTATCTCACTTCACTTAGTTTACTTAGCGATCACTTCTAGCATTACTTCTCAGGTTTGTGAAGTATCTGCAAGAGTTTCTCTCGGTGTCAATTATTAAAGTCACATCTGCGAATTCATGGAGGCTAAAAGCCTCATGTTTGCGATTATTAATGTGAAATTTGCCAAACGATCTTATCTCGATTTGCTGACTTAAGATCACACCAGCTAGTTAATAACAAGAAAATCCCTCATGTTTGCGAGGTATGCAAAATGGCCTTCACTCGATTTACTGATCTAACATCCCACCAAAGTAGTCTTCACAAGTAAAAGCCTTACGTTTGTGATGTATGCAACTGAGGATTTTCTTATATTTATCATTTTAAAAACATGTACTTTTTCATGCCTGCGAAAAGCTTCACGTTTGTGAAATATGCAACAAAACTTTCACACAAAGTAATTATTTTAAGCAACATTTGCAAATTCATACCAGCGAAACACCTCATGTGTGTGAAATGTGCAATAAACTTTTCTCACAAGGTATTGATTTGATTAGACATATGTGAGCTCATCCTGAGGAAAAACCTCATCTTTGTAAAATATGCCGCAAAACTTTCTCCGACAGTGGTCATTTAAAAGAATATTTGCGTATTCATACCAAAGAAAAACCTTACATTTGTGAAATATACAACAAAGCTTTTTGTCGAAATAGTCATTTAAAAATCCATATCTAAGAAATGCCTCTTGTTTGTGATATTTGTAACAATGCTTTCTCTCAGAGAGGTCATTTGAGCAAACATATGCGTATTTGTAGCAAAATCTTAATGTTTGTCCAGGAAAAAAGGCCTTTTCTGAAATTAGTACGTTGAAAAAACGTTCACTTTTTCATTTCGAGTGAAAGACTCGTGAGGGAAATTTGTAATCATTTTTTTTCTCTTAATGTCGTTATTTCAAAAGACATTTTCAAATTCAAATAAAAGAAAACCTTAGAACTCTCCGCATGTAATTTCTTTAATTTTTCGAAATCGAGTTCTTGGAATGGTTTAAATCGTTTCATTTTTTAGGATGTGTTCCCAGTGAGAAACCATATGAAAGACATTTACAAATAAAAAGGAACATCATGTGGAGAACTGAATCCTGTTTTCACAGTTTATGTCATTTAATTCTTTAATCTTGCATCATATGCACAATTAAATAGGACTATGGTATTAATGTGACAAACTAAAACTTTAGTGTTGTATTTTTTATATCGCTTTTTTACATTCAAGTTTTAAATCTGTTAATTTTGAGAAATAAATGTATTAAATATTTCATGATATTTCAGTCAAATTTTTTCCGTATCCAGGAATATTTGTATTTTATAACCTGTTTAAAGAAGATATATAAGAGTATTGTTTTTGTTTTAGAATGATTCCCCATTCATTTTTAAAGTAGAAATTAATATTTTTAAATATTATTTCACTTATAATATATGAATTATTTAATACTTTTAGAAACATATTGAAAGTAAATTCATGCTTTATAAATGTAAAATCTTGCATTTTTAGATTCAAAGCTTTTATAGATGTTTAATTCAGAAGGTCACAATAGGACATTGTACAAAAAAATTAGCTTTTATTTTTTTCAATAATTCAGTTGAATTATAAGATAGATATTTGTTACGCCTTAAATGACTTTTGCTTCGGAACTGGAAACGACCAAATTGCTATAATATTGTTTTAATATAAATATGTATTATAAATTTATAGGTGTAGTATTCAGGAATAACATGAAATAAATATTTCTTGTAGAGATTTAGGTTGTTATATACAAGTAATATCGTGTGCGTTACTGCTGTTTTCTAACTCGATAGGTTATTAGTTCTCTTACAAATAAGCTCCTATCTTTTTCTTAATTTTTCCTTAGTGTTATGGTTGTTATAAATATGATTTTTTTCCTTAAAGATATTTCGAGAAAATATTATGAGTGCGTATTTTGAAGAATATCTCTAAATGTGTGCAGAAAGAAATATGATTTTCTTATCATAAATTATTTTGAAAGTCGAAGAATAAAATACCTCGAATATTGTGATCACTGACCTACCATCATTGACCAATACAATATTCGCTGCATATATTAAAACATATAGCATTATACACCAAATATCAAATGTTTTAATAGAGTCTCACTCCATTAGTTTAAAAATTGTTTTAATTCAAATTGATGTATGTATTAAGAAGAAAAATAAAATTGATGACTTTTGGAAGTATGTAAACCAATAACTTTTTAAGAAGGGCACTAAGATAGAAGTTGATCAAACATTTCTGTATTTCAAAACTTTGTGATCAACTTATAGGAAATGAAATATACATCCAATGTGTTAACCTCAGTGGAAAGATAATTTACGCTTATATTGAAGAATATAATTAATTATAAATTCAAGAATTGATGTAATAAAATGCAAAGCCTTCATATTTTCTACGTGAAATTGTTATCAATGTATATATGATAGGATTAAACAAGTAATATGACGTGGTGGGCGCCAAATGATAAGGGACAGACGGGGAAGGGGTTCTTACTAAGTCCACTAGTTATTAAAACACGTTTATTATACAAAAAACACATTTACATACATAACTGGAGAACTAACAGTTGACATAGAATTGAAGGGATCGGAGCGCATGCTCATACGACCTTACAGTTCCGAAACTTGGCCATCACTGAAGATTGTTCTGTTCGCTAGAGGGCGCGAAAGTCTCTTTACTGTTAAAATGGAAGAGTCTAAATAACGGGGGTTACAATCTCCCCCTATGGATCCGACGACGTCCCGGCGAGGAGCCAGAATCAGAATTAGCTATTGTAGAAGTAGCATTTGTTGAGGGATGAATGGTTCTGCTGGAAATGGCTGTTGAAGCAGTTGATGGGCTTGGAACATGTGTATTTTGTATTGATGTGGACGTAACTTTTTTGAGGTCGGGTTTTTCGAAGTGGAGCTATGGGGAAGTGTCATGTCTTTAAAAGGTGGCAAAAGTAATG
>BMAV01001220.1:0-13369 GCA_019973955.1 Trichonephila inaurata madagascariensis
TTTCCCGGGAGCTCCTTTCCGGATCTTTACCGAAAAAAACATGTGGTCACTAGTTCCAACGATTGACCCAGATTACCCCCCCACTGCCATCAGATCAACTTTGGAAACGTGTGGAAGTTGTTGGTCTTCTCCCCCAAGAACACACCCAAAGTCTCTTTGAATCAATGCCGAGGGGGTGAGGCGGCGGTGATCTCAACAAGGGGGATACTCTGCAACTGATTCTGGCGGAACCACACTTCACAAAAGTCTAAAAATTTTAAATCATTTGATACTTGGTAAACATGTTATCTACAAAATAAATTTTGTTTTTATCTCTAGTGTTTCTTGGTGCAGCATTTACGGTGGCCAGCAGTGTAATGACTGACAAACTCTTCGAATCAAAACGTATACTTTAAGTCTAATGCTGATGCAAATTTTGGAAAGAATATTGAGCTCTTTATAGCGAAAATATCTTGATTTTTCACCTTTTTCCCACTTTAAATACTTCAAACTTAGCTTTCTTTCCCAAAAAATTTACGAGCCTAAGAAAATATGGGTATTCAGATTCTAGAAATGACGTTTTTAAAGATTAATTCATCAATGAATAAAATGATAGTTTAAAAACAAAAAAAGTGTGTGTTTTGGGAATGTACGCATGAAAGGGTTATTCCTTTGGCGTAACAAGATTAAAATTTTTCAAAAATCTTTAACAGAACACGCGGGGCCCAAGGACAAAAAGGCAGCCCAAAGGGATTGAACAATACTAACCTTCAGTCAATCGGACCAGCCAAACCCAGATAATCACTATTTAAAAAAATTTTAAAACACCTCCCACAGGGGCAATAGGACCAATAACAGGGGGACGTGTATCTGGAGATGAAGTGAAACCCAATGTGACACCGAGACCCATATTGAATGTCTCGGCGGGAAGAATTGTTCCTGGGAAAATTTTGCATCCGCCCGAAGAGCCCCCCGGTTGGCATTTTAAAATAAAAAACAATTAAATAAAAGTGAAGCCGGGCACCTTTAGCAACTCGAACCTGGGATTGGTTGGGGAGCAAACAAAAAGAGTAATATATTAGAATCGGCCCGGAGTCTGTATTTGAAAAATGGGGTGGTGCTAGCTCAAGAAATAAGAAACAAAAACCCAACCCCCGGGGGAATAACTGTGATGTAAATGGTCATTTTACATCCCAACTTTAAAACAGAGTAGTAGGCGGATCCCAAATATCATCCTTCTCCCTCTGTAATATCCTTACGTCATCAAAAAAATTGAAACCCATTGGGAATAACATGGGGATTCTTTTATTTTTAGTGATAATCCCCCCAAACCCACTATGTACACACGGGGTTATAAGATATGAAAGGGGTTTAAACGGGGAAAAACCTATGGTCGAAGTTTCATTAACAATCTAAAAAAATCCTGGGACGTATGCGGGTTTTAAAAAAATTATAACTAAAAAAAATTTTAAAAAATGTTAAATATGGGGGAAAGAAAGGGCTATGGCCCTGAAAAATATATTTGGGCTGCTCATGGGAAAACAATCGAATCCAGCCAGGGGGTCAGCCAAGGTGGCATGGGATTAAAGTTTGTGGGGGGGAAACCCCCTGTGGGGAAAGGGGGGGCCTAATTACGTAAAGCTCACGCTAATACGAAAATATGGGTGGACCCCCCAAAAAATCAATTTCCCCAAAGCTCAATTCCTTGGGGGTAAAATTTTTTCCCCATTTCCCCTTGGGAATTTAAAAAAGGATCATGATATTATAGTGTTTAACCCCTCCCCAAAAAGGCTCAAAGGGGAAAAAAAACGGTTTGACTGAGGGGCCCCTCGACTAGTAGAACATTTGGGTTAAATCTCAAGTCCAGACCCAAAAAGAGGGGGGGTATTGTGAATTTTACCAAATTTAAAAAGTTTAAAGACAAAATTAAAACTTTTAGAAAAAATAGCCCTAAGGAAAGGGAAATTAATAATAACTTTTAAGAGCAGATGGGGAGAGATCATTTTAGCCAGGTCTGAATGGCCTTTCAGGCTCGGGTTTCTGGGGATATTGGCCAAAAAAACTGTAAAGGGGGAATTGGGGGCCAAAAAGATATGGTTTATAACAATAAATTTTTTATGATCCCCCCAAAAATTTGTTTTTAAATTTCCAAAAAACGGCATGTTAAAATATTAGGGAAAGGTGTGCGTGCGCGCATCGGTGTTGGGTATGCGAAAGCATTTCCCTGACGGTGTGTTTGCGCATCGTAAAAATTTCCCTCATCCTTTTTCCCTAACGCGCAAAAAAGTATAACCAAAAATAAATATACGAATACAAAAGGCCTTTTTAATTTGCTAAAAATGTAATATAAATGGGGTTTTTGTTCATCGAATGCCCTGAAAAAACCCTCTATAATCCTTTTACCTTTCAAAATTTTTATTTAAAAATTGGGGTTTTTGTTTTTATGTACATGAAACACACCTTTAAAAAATTTTTTATTTTTTTTTTCCCCAAAAATATGTTTGGTTTAAAAAAAAGTGTTCAAAGAAATGCATCAGAAAAAAACTCCGTAGGTGAAGGACGATCTTTCCTACTAGAGTGACGTCACATACACGCAAAGGAAAAGTTCGCGACACGGGGGGGTATGTTCAGTGGTAGAGCATTGGTGCAGATCGAGAGTTCCCGGTTCAAACCGGGTGCCCTTTATTTCGGGGAAGTAAAGGGTTTTTTTTCTTTGGAATTTTTGTTGGCGGGAAGTTTGCCGCTGTTTATTTCAGACAAAGTTTTTGATCCGTTCCTGAGGAACGAAAAGCGGTTCGGGGGCCCGGTGGTATAGCTCAGGAAGAGCATCCAACCGCAGATCGAGGCGCTCCTTCAAACAGGGGTGTCCCTTCTTCGGGGAAGGAAAAAAATTTTTTGGGGGTTTCGAAGGAGGATGGACCCCCGCCCCCAATATCAGAAAAAGCCATTTCGCATTCGTGAGGGTTTTGTCACATCGAACTGTGGCATGCATCAAAATTTTACCCTCATCCATTTTTTTCCCCCAAAAAGAAGTATAACTTCAAAAATGCTATTATAAGTAAAATTTTTTAGATTTTTTTAAAAACTTCAAAGCAATTAGAAAAAATAATAATAAACTTACATTAGAAGGCATAATTACCCGGCATAACATTATGTTTATACATACATTTGAATGGATATCAAGAGGTATTTATGATTCTTAGAAGTTAAATAAAATTTCAAAACAGAACAATAATATCATTCCCCCCGATATAGAACCGCTTTGAGAATCTCTGGCTTCAAGATTATAAGCCGGTCTCTCGGGGTGACGACCAATTCAACACTCTGACGAGGCTATTGCGCAGAGGCTCACTAAATTGAATTTTACTGAACACACCCTGCATTGACGTATATTAAAATTATAAATATACATACATATATATATGTATTAGAAAAAAGTAAGCATACTCACATACATTTTCAAAAACAAAGGGTATAAAACAAAAAACAGTTTTTTAAAAATATTAAGTACTTGATAATAAATGTACAAGAATTCTTAAATAAAAAAAGTAACAGGGACTCAAAAAAAATTATTCCGAAAAACTAAATATTTAAAAAAATAAATGATAGTTTAAAAAAAATTAAATCACGTTTTTATAATGAATTCAGATAAAAGAAAAAAAAATTTTAATATCAGAATAAAATGATTAACGAGAAAATTAATGTTTGTTCGCCCTGGGGGGCTCGATATTTTCCAATTGTTATAATTTATTACCGTTCTATTCGGAAAAAAAACAGAGTTAGCGTAAAAAAGTAATACAAACCCCACCCCACACACGTTTTACCACAATCCTTAATTTTTTTGTTGATTTTTTATTCTGATATTCAAAAAATTTTTGCTTTTATCGACATATAAGCTTTTTTTCAATAATTTTTTTTTCATTTTATTTGGTTTATTATCGCTTTTTTTTTGTTATACTTTTTTTTGGGGGTGCTAAGAAATGGGATGAGGATATTTACGATGCGTGCGCACACCGTCACGGAGGGCCCAAAACCCCTCGCGGATGCGAAATCGTTTGTCAGAAATATCGAAGGGGACTGATCAATCCCTCCTTCGAAATTCTCAGAAAATTTTTTCTTTTCACTTCCCTGAAAAAGGGGGAAACACGTGTTTGAATCGGAGACCCTCGATTGCAGTGAGTTCCACTGAGCTATACCCCCGGTCTGCGAACCTTTCCTTTGCGTTTGGTTTGTGACGAAAACACTAGTAGGGAAAGTTTCCCCTTCCCTCGATTTTTTGATGCATTTCTTTGAACACTTTTGTTTTTAAAGCCCAATTTCAGGAAATTAAAAAATTAATAAATTAATCGTTAAATTGTGTTTCGTGTCAAAAAACATGCCAATTTAAATAACAATTCAAGTATATGATTATAGTGTAATTACTACCAACGCATTGCGATGAACAAAAAACCTTTTATTACATTGTAGCAAATTAAAAGAGTTTTTTATTCGTTTTTTATTTTTGGGTTATATTTTTTTTTGCGCGTAAGGAAAAAAAGGATGGGGTTTTTTTAAATGCGAAAAAAACCCGCCCCCGGGATGGGTGCATTCCTTGACACCAATACGCCCCACACACCATTGTCTTTTTTAACATGCCATTTTTTGGTGCTATGGGACTGATTTTTGGGGGATCAAAATAACTATTTTTATAAACCATATTTTTTTGGGACGCTTTCCCCCCCCTCTACAGTTTTTTTGGCCAATATCTCAGCACCCGGCCAAAATCAATTCGGACCTGGCTCTCATTCGATCCCCCTCTATATGCTCTTCCAGTTTTAATTTCAACAACAGGGGCTATTTCGATAGTTTTAACTGTTTTTTTTTAAATTTTCTTAAATTTACAATATCTTTGCTCTGGTTCGATTCTGGTACTTGAGATTTGAACCAAGTGTTCTACTCGTCGAGACCCATCCAGTCAGGGAGGGCTTAGGCACTATAATATCATGCTCCCATATTAATCCTATGGAAACTGGAAAAAATTTCACTCCCTTATGTAATTGAGTTTGGAACTTGATTTTTGGAGGTCCACAATATATTCGTATTAGCTCGAGCTTTACGTGCAATTGGCCCCCTTCCCCTACAGGGCTTCCCCAGAAATAAGTCGAATCCTATGCCACCTTGGTTGACCGCACTGACTGGATTCGATTGTTCTTCCTATGTGTGAGCAGCCTAAATATATTATTTCAGGACCATAGCTCCTTTCTAATATATTTACATTTTAAAATTATTTTAGTTATAATTTTTTAAATCCCGCATAGCTCCTAGGATTTTTGAGATTCGTTAATGAAACTTGGACCATACGTTCTTCTCGTTAAAATTTTTCATCTCTTGTAATTCGTCTGTAGATATTGGGCTTAGGAGGGGGCGTTATCACTAAAATTATAGAGAATCTCAATGTTATTCCTAAGAGGTTCGATCTTTTGATGACGTAAGGATATTACAGAGACAGAAGGATGATACTTTGGGATCGCCTATTACTCTGTGTATTATTGGGATGTACTTGACTATTTATATCATAGTTATTCCCCCCCGGGGGAGTTAGTTTCTTTCTCCTTTCCTGAGCTGGACCCACCCAATTTGCATTACAGACTCCGGACCGATTCTAATGGATTACTCTTGTGTTTACTCACAACCAGTCCCAGGTTCGAGTTGCTGGGTACCCTGTTTCAATTTTATTTAATTGTTTTAATTATTTTAAAATGACAAGAACGCGGGGGCTCTTAGGGCGGATGTCTTAATTTTCTCAGGAACGATTCTTCCCACCGAGACATACAATATGATGTTTCAGGTGTCACATTCGGTTCACTTCATCACCAGATACAGTCTGGTACCCCCTTCCATGTTATTGGTCCTATTGTCCCTGTGCGAGGGTGTTTAGATTTATTTAAATAGTGATTATCTCAGGTTTGGCTCGTCCGATTGACTGAAGGTTAGTTTTCTTCAACTCTGCTCGTGACTGCCTTTCGTCCTTGGCCCAGCTTGCCCTGCTAAAGATTTTTAGAAAGATTTTAATCTTGTTACGCCAAAGAAGTATAACTTCTTACGTGCGTACCTAAGTACACACAGACATATTTTTCTTTTATTATTATTTTATCTATTTATTTATTTATTTATTTTTTGTGGAAATTGTACTTGAATTCCAATTTTATGCCCCATTTCAAATAAAGAAGTGTTTATTTAATTGAAAAGTATATATTTCGAAAAAAGTGCTCCTAACGTAGTGACATACTTTAAGTAAACTGGGTGTCACTTCGCGTTGCAGAGGGAAAACATTTGTATTTCATGTTCTTAACATAGCATCGTAAAAGTGCTACTGGAGTAGGAGGAGTAATGCAATGTATTCAATACTTACTTATTTCAGGGTGACTTCAACCGAAATTTAACTTTGTGGCCTCTTTTTGAAAAATATTATAATCGCGCAGCATACAAAAATTATTTTCTTCTTTGTTTTAGATTTGGACCTATTGCAAACATTTATTGGAGTGAAAATTTCAAAAAGAATTATCAAAATTATTTTTTATGTGTAACATGTTTCCTGTGTGTCGATTGCCGAATTTTGTTGGAGTGATTTCGTCGAAAGGGACGGATGTGGGTAACAGGAAGTGACATAAGCGCGCGCTATTTTGTGATTTGGATTTTAATGAGCGTGCGTGATGGGTCTCTTTCGCTACCCTCACACTTTCGAGGTCCAACCTCGCATGATAGTTCTTCACTACCCTCGCATAGGGTTCAACTCTAGTAGGTAGTTGTTTTTATTGTTAAATTTAGCATTTAAAAAAGTTTCTGAATTTTATTTGGCTAAACTTACGATCCTTACTCTCAATTGTCAAAAATCTCAGGACTCGTAGTGTAAGAAAATCTGAGGTTAATTTATATGTGTAAACTATATATTAATAATTATATTTTACTGTTAAGACTGTTAAGTTCGAAAAGTTCAATATTCTTAAGAATATACGAGTGGGTAATATGGAATTATTTGAATAAATATTTTAGTGTGTATTTTTTCATACTTTGAGGTTAATTCCCTGTCGTCATCAGCAAACAGAACAACTTCATATGTTGTGTGATCACATGGATATTATTTATCGTCAAACAAGTGGACTGAATATTGTTGTCAAGATATTGGGGACATATGCGGCAGAATGCATGTTTGAAAATGGACAAACAAAGATTTCTGGTGGCCGTATACATTTCCCCGGAATCAAACGGTTCAAAAAATTAAAGATTTCCCTGCATTGTGTACCTTCCTTACCATATACCGAAGATGTGTGTGTGTGGTTCTTGCTTCTTTAAAACAAACTATCACTCGCTTCCCATGATTTTGAGTGATTTCAGTTTGCCAGAAATTGAACCGCTCAGTTTTTGAATGATTAACTAAAGCTCGAAATGGTAATACAAATAGAGTTTCGGACACAACTAACAGTACTGTTATTGACGCTGTTTTTCAACGGTTTTTTAAATGTTTCAAACAAGTATATGTGTCATATTTAACTTTTATCATGCGTATTGTATCCATTCTTCCCAAATTGAACAAGAATAAATACTTTTGATTAACAACAATTGCGTTACCCTAAATAAAATTTCTTTTCAAAGATATAATTATTCAATAGAAAATTATTTCCAATCATACTCGATTCAAAACTCAATTTAATCTCACTCAATTCAATCACACTCAAAAATCATAAAACGAGTGATAGTTTGTTTTTAAAAGAGCAGAACCACACACACATCTCTCTCTCGGTATATGGTAAAAAGAACAAAAATTCAGAAATCTTTAATTTTAAACTGTTTGATTCGAGAAATGTATATGGCCACCGAAATCCCTGTTTGTTCATTTTCAAGTCTATTGTATCCACTCTTATCCAAGTTGAACAAAAATAAATATTTTTGATAAAAAAATTACATTACTCCTTATGTTAAATAAATAAAATTTTCATTAAAGATATAATTTTATTCGATAGAAAATTATTTCTAATCATACTTGATTCATTTTTTTCAGGATTTAAGTTACTATTGCGTATTTACCACGATAACATGTCAGATGTTACACATCATATGCGACTACTGTAAGGCTCGTTTTTTTTTTTTTTTCAGTTTTTTTTTCATGTATACAGATATAGATAATATAATAATTAGAATGCAATGATCAAATAATGTTTATTTTATTTAAATAATGAGATATTTGTTTATCTATTCTTTCAACTTGATTTTTTCAAGTCCATCTCAATGGGTCGCAATTGATGTTCCCTCCGATAAGTTAGAGCACGATTCATGTTTGATAAATTTCGTTTTCTAAAGGAACGATTCGCAGGTGCAAGTTGAAAAAAAGTTGCAGGAATCGAGCGTGATGCTGCGATTTATCACTGCAATGCAATACTACCAACTTCCAATTATCTATAAAAAAAAAGAAGCAACGTGATAAAATAAAAACAATTATGGGATTTAATTTTTACAAAACACTACACTAAAAACAAAAATAATGTGCAAAATACTCATATTTTGTAAAGTTGTAAAGACTCTAGCGGACAAGAAAATTATTCAGAATAGGTTGGCCACCCCTGCTCTATCCGTTAGGAATTAAAAAACTTCTGATGTAACATCTGGCTTTGGTTTAAAAATAGCCGGCCAGCGACGCGGTCGGTTTGTCGCTGGCCTTCTGTACCCAAGGTTATGGATTCAACCCCGCCCCAAGTCGGTAGGTTTTCCTGATTGGTCAACCTTTTTCGAAAGACTGCCACTTTTTAACAAAAAATTATTCTGCGTGCCACTTCTAACATTTAGAACGAAAAAAGTATGAAAAGGTAAAAAATGTTATTTATATATATACTGGCTTATTATAGGATTCTTACGTAAATAGTACATTGTACATTTCCTATTGCAGGAACCTTACCAATTGTAGGAAAGGGTAAGCTGCTCCCCCTTCCCTATTGAAGCTTGTATATTATTTGATTAAAAAATCTAAACTTTTCCCCTTTCGGCAAAATTTGAGAGGAAGTACAAAAGTAGTTTTAAAATATTCAAAAAATTCAAAAAAAAAAAGGTGAAAAAGGGAACCCTTTAGTTTTAAAGGGGGAAAATTCGCTTGAGGGGAGGGGGGGGGTAGAACCTGCTGCTTTGTTGACAGCCGAGCTTCCATGTCGCAATGAATAGAGCAGTTGTCTGAGTTTGGGGTTTTTGTATACCGCCGAGGGAGGTTTTATTCATGTCGTTTAAGCTAATAGTTCATTTCATAAGAAAACTGCGTAACAAAAAAAAATGCTTTCAAAAAGGGAAAATGGGCGTATTTAAAGAAACCCTTTTGCAATACAGGTCATAATGATTGGAAATAAATAGCTCCCCCCTTTTTTTGTTTTACTCAAAAAAAATTTTTTCTTTATGCTTTTATTTCTCCATTTTTTGGGTTTTTTTGATGTCTTTTCCCAATATATTAAATTTTTCGAAACATGTAATGTAAATTAAAGCTTTACAAAAGGTGCTAGAACAATATAAAAATAATAACTAAAAATCCAAAATTTTAAACCCCGGGGCAGGCCCCCAAAATATTTAATTGCGGGGAAAAATTTTTATTTTTTCCCCCAAAGACCTTGTTAGTATCCCCCCATAAGAAAAGACTTCATGGGGAAATAAAATGTATTTAAAATCTCCCCCTTTTTTGGGAGGTTTTTTTTAAAACTTAAGGTCTTGGGGTACACTGAGTTCCCCCACAACACCCCTTTTGCAAAAAAAACTACTAGAACATGCTCCCTTTTTCCTGTAAATGACTTAGGGTTTTTTTTGGTGTTGTGCGACCCGTTTTTTTATAAATGTAAATGAACAGAATATAAAAAAAAAAAAAGGGCCCTGCGATATTTATTGTATGAAGCTGAAAGGGGATAAAAAAAAGGGAAGAACCTGATGAAATAATGGAATTAATCGATAGCAAAACCAATTTAAAGATATAATTTTAAAAAAAAGATTAAGCCCTCAGAAAAATATAAAGTTCGTGTACCACAAGATTGTCTAAAAGATATAAGCAAAAAAAAGTTGAACATGCTATACGTCGATCATCAAATAACAATAATACTACAATAAATTTAAAAAATTATGAATGTTTTACCTGTAATTAACATTCGAGTAATGTTAGCGAAGAGTGTCTGGGATTTGTGTCCTTCATCAAAGTCACGCACATTTGAAACAGTTGTTGGGTGTTGATGGGTTTTATTTCTCAAATTATCAAAAAAAAAAATTTAAAAAACTCTTTAAAAGTAGGTCTTTCTCCCAAAAAAGTTTTTCGGGAATTAAATTTTTTTATAATGTACAATAAAAAAAAATTAAAAAAAGTGTGTTTACTCATGTACGCACGTAAGGGTTATTACTTTTTTGGCGTAACAAGATTAAAATCTTTCAAAAAATTTTTCAGCTGGGTGAACGGGACCCAGGACAAAACAGTCACGAGCAGAGGGTTTAACAATACTAACCTTCAACAATTAAACAAGCCAAAAAATGAGATAATCACTATTTTAGAAAAAATTTAAAAACCCCGCACAGGGACAAAAAGGTTCCCCAAAGGGATCAGACTGTATCTGGGGGATGAAGGGAAAACCAATGTAACACCTGGGGACTTCATATTGAATGTCTCGGCGGGAAAAAAATCGTTCCTGAGAAAATTAAGACAAACCCCCGAAGAGCCCCGAGTTCTGGCTTTTAAAAAAAATTAAAACAATTAAATAAAAATGAAGCCCCGGGGACCCGGGAAATTTTTAAACCGGGGGTTGGGTGGGCAAACACAAAAAGTAAAACCCTTTGAATCGGTCCCGGGGACTGTAGTTAAATTGGGGGGCTTTGCTCAGGAAAAAGGGGAAAAAAAACTAAACCCCGGGGGGCAACTTTGGCTTAAATAGTCACGTACATCCCAACGATAAACAGAGTGTAGGGGATCCCAAAGTATCATCCCGCCTTCGGTGGTAATATCCTTACGTCATCAAAAGATTGGGAAAACCCCCAGGAATAAAATGGGGGTTCCCACTTTTTGTGATAACCCCCCCAAACCCCCTAATTTTACACACGAGGGTTTTAAAAATATGAAAGAGTTTAACGGGGAAAACCTATGGTCGAAGTTTCATTAACGAATCTCAAAAAACCTAGGACGTATGCGGGATTTAAAAAAATTATAACTAAAATAATTTTAAAATGTTAAATATATGGGTATAAAGAGAAAGGAGCAATGGTCCTGAAATAATATATTTAGGCTGCTCATAGGAAAACAATCGAATCCAGCCAGTGCGGTCGGCCAAGGTGGCATAGGATTCGAGCTAATTCTGGGGAAGCTTTGTAGGGGAAGGGGGCCAATTGCACGTAAAGCTAGCGCTAATACAAAAATATGGTGGACCTCCAAAAGTCAAGCTTCAAGCTCAATTCCTTAGGAACGTGAAATTTTTTCCATATCGCATAGGATTAATATGGGAACATGATATTATAGTGCTTAAGCCCTCCCCATGCCTACCCAATGGGAATGAAGAAGATGACTGGATGGGTCTCGACGAGTAGAACACTTGGTTCAAATGTCAAGTACCAGAATCGAACCAGAGCCAAGATATTGTAAATTTTAAGTAAATTTAAAAAAATTAAGACAAGTTAAAAACTATAGAAGAAATAGCCCTGGTAGTCTGAAATTATAATAACTGGAAGAGCATATAGAGGGGATTGAATAGCCAGGTCGAATGAACTTTTTGGGTCGGGTCTGAATATTGGCCAAAAGCTGTAGAGGGGAATGCGTCCCAAAAAATATGGTTTATAACAATAGTTATTATGATCCCCAAATATCAGTCCCCTAGCAACAAAAAGTGGCATGTTAAAATATTGACAAATGGGTGTGGGATGGCACACATCCGGGCGGTGTGTTTATCGTAAAAAAACCCCCATCCTTTTTCCCCATCAAAAGAAGTATAACTTCAAAAATAAATATACGAATACAAAAGGCTCTTATAATTTGCTAGAATGTAATAATAAAGTGTTTATATTTGTGGCGGTGTGATATCTGTATGAACTAGTACCAACATCACCCTTAACGGTCTTTTTGGCGTGTTTGGGTTACGTACGCGTTCGGGGAAGGTACCCAAAAAAACCTTCCCGTCAGGGGGACCCTGGCCGTGCAAAGGAACCGCACCCTCCACGCGCCGCAGTCTGGCGCCATCATCACCGCAAAAGAAAATGCCGAAAACATTGACGTTCTCAAAGTCGTCTCACACAAATGACGTAATCATACCGTCACACAAATGCGCAGTTCTCGTTCCACACAAATGACGAATTCCCAAAGTCGTCCGCACGAATGACGCAACCCCCGGACGCAACTGCTTACATACCGCCACGAATATGGTATCGTTGTTCGCCTATTCGCCAAAACCCTGGCGGGGTATTTGGGGTGTGATATCTGTATGAATAGTAAACATCACGCGTTAACGATCTTTTTGGCGTGATTGGTTACGTCTTGCGTTGGGGAAAAAAGGGTCCCCAAACGAACCTTCCTCCGTCATATTCATCACAATGGTTTGGAAAAACATTATAATCATATACTTTTTAATTGTTATTTAAATTGGCTTATGTTTTATGTACATGAAACCAAAATTTAAAAAAAATTTATTTTTTTTTAATTTCCTGTAAGCATGTTTGGTTTAATAACAAAAAGGGTTTAAAAAATGCATCAGAAAACTCCGAGGCGGGCGATCTTTCCCTAATAGTAGTGACGTCACAAATCAACGCAAAAGGAAAAGTTTGCCACGGGGGGATGTTCATTGGTAGAGCATTCACGCAGACGAGGTTCCCCAGTTAAACCGGGTGCCCCCCTTTTTCAGGCAAGTGAAGAGACATTTTTGGGAAATTTTTTGGGCGGGAATTATTTGTCCCGTTCTGTATATATTTCTGGACAAAGCATTTTCGTATCCGTTCCTAAGGAACGCAAAGCAATGGTTCGCTGACGCTGGGGTATAGCTCGGGGGGAGAGCCCGGGCTCAGATCGAGGGGTCTCCGGTTCAAACACGGGTTTCCCCTTCTTCAGGGAAGTGAAGAGAAATATTTTTCTGATAATTTCGAAGGAGGAATTGATCTGTCCCGTTGTGTATATTTCTAGACAAAGTTATTTCGCATCCGTGACGGTGGGTGCACGCATCGTAAAAATTTACCCTCATCCTATTTCTCTAACACCCCAAAAGAAGTATAACTTCAAAAAAGATTGGGTGAATCCGTCACCCCCCATGCGACCATTCCCAGGTTAAAACTGAGAGGCTAATATACCGTCGTGGCCAGTCACAAAGTTTCAATCTTTGAGTCCCGAGTTCAATAAAAAACCGCAAAAAAATACAAAAAACAGTGGACT
>BMAV01001221.1:10451-33297 GCA_019973955.1 Trichonephila inaurata madagascariensis
ATTTATTTGTGGATCATAGTAACAAAGATGATGCAAATGAAATAGGATTCGATGACGCCCCTGAAGATATAACAGATGACGAATATGACGAACTTTTCCTCTTATCCCCCCAAAAGGAAAGTCCACTAGGTCTGTCATTTCTTTTAAATAAACAGGTAAAGGTAGAAAAGTAATTTTTCTTAAACTCATCTTTTCTTTATTTTAATAGCTATCCCTTTTATATCCGTGTATAACAAGCACTCATAAATTTTTGGTCTTTTTTGTGTGTTAAAATTTCGCGTTATACTCTTTATTATAAACTCAAACTTAAACTCAGTGCCTCAACGGCCCATGAGGGTCAGGGCCTACTATGCCCATCTCAGTATACGTGACCATTGGGCAATGTGGTGCATAAGCAGATGTCCCTATGAGGTGATCAGTCTGAAGCGAGACCCCCAGTGTTTAATTCTCCAAGCAAACTTGGTACTTATTTATTGACCCCCTGCAGAAGGGATGAAAAGCTGAGTCGATCTTGCCCAGCCCAAGAAAAGAACCCGGACCTGTGGTGGGGAAGCGTGATACGCTACCATTCGACCACTGGGTCTTATTCTTCTTAATATGCAGTTATTAAATTTATGATAAATCTGATCAAGATTGGTCTAAAGTGAATCTAACATGGGTACAATATTCACAAAGTAAAGTCAATTTTCTATCATTAATTATTTATTGTTTTTGTCTCTCAAATAGAGCATATTTTGAAAATGCTATATATATATATATCATGTATTGAAGTAATTCTTAGACTGCTTGGAATTCTTAGATTAGATTTTAGCTTCGATTGGGAGCTAGTGTGTCGTTCGTTCACGTGATTTTTCGTAGGTCCCCCGAAGTCAAAGTACTTATGCGGGTGGTGGGTTGAGTTGTTTTGGTAGGAAGTTTACCCCAACTGACACTTGAAGGGCTGGGGACTCATCACACACACATATATGTAAATATATATATATATGTGTGTGTGTGTGTGTCTTTAGCACTGTAGGCTCTAGAAATTCACTTTTATTTTATTATACTATATATATATATATATATAAATCTCTGTTTTCGATTCGTTATATATAAATGTATATCGAATTGAAAACAGAGTAAATATGTACTTTAAAGATGCTTAAGACTTTTTAGAAAAGGTCTCTCTCTCTCCTGAGAGGAAATTTTTATAGTATTTTTAAACGTGCAAACTAATAGAATAAACGGTGTAATATTCAAATTATTCATGCATGCTTGATCTTCACGTACTTTGCTTTAATAATAACACATCAATGTAAATACTTTTATAAAGTAAGTTTATGGTATTCGACTACTTGCGACAACTTTTTTTTTTTTAAAAAAAATGGAGATATGGAGAATTGTGTGTGTGTGTGTGTGTGTTTTAGATTTATTTAGTACATTTTAAGAAAAAAAGGCTAAAATTAAAAAGAGAAGAATAAACTATTTCTACTAAAATGGGGAAAAACGGTTAAAAATTGACAAAAAATTATATAAATGGGGCCCGCTCTGAACAAATAAATGAACAAATTCTCAATTTTTCAATTTTGATGTATTATTTTGCTATTCCTCTTGGAAATGGCCTTCAGGATAACAGATATTTTAATTTTTACCAAAACTAGAGCACTTTATTTTAGTTATTATATGAAATTGCTTAAAAAAACAGTTATACTCACATAAAGAACTGTAAATTTTGTAATAAAACAGTGAGGTTGTTAAAACACTTCTACAGTTATACAGAACACACAAAAATTTTCAGCAAATTATTTTAAAATTATTTTTTATTATTTTTTTTATTTTTGAGCAATTGCTGTCCCCGTTTGAGCTTTTCGAAAAAAAAAAAATAAAACACATTTCGAGTAAAACACATTTTAAAGTTTGACATCTTATGTAAAGTTAAGGCATCTGCTTTTACTAAAACACTTGTAGTTTTTGTTCTAGTGAATGGAAAATAAGACACTTATATTTTATAAAGCTAATAAGATGGCCTATTAAATAAAATCATAAAAAAAAAATTAAAAAAAAATTTAATTTAAAAAAAAAATCTTAATTTTAGACTAGTCGGATATCTTAAGCAAACAGAGAATTTATATGAAGAAAAATGATGTTTAATCAGACTTATTGAAATTAACTCTGAACTTTTTAGAGAAAAGGCATTACACATGTACACATAGAAATATAAATAAATCTATGACAGCTAATAAAACTGCACAAAAGTAGGCAAAAACTTATTTACTATTTACATTTTATTTTTTTTTAATTTAACTAAGTTTTTCCCCCCAAATTGAGAATGAGCCAACGTGAAAGTGAACGGTGTGTAGACATTCATTAAGGGCAAGTCTGAAAAAATTGTGCTCGAATGCAAGTGTGCAGGGCAAGTCGGAAAAACAGCAGAGAAATCAATGTCACAGGGCTAATAGATTGGAACAAAGGGAGAAAATCCCCATATCCAACAGATGAGAGAGCCCAAATGAAGCCCAGGAAGCTGGAGAAGAGATCCTTCATCAATGTCAACTGAGGAACCTCCCTTCGGCTATTTCCGACTTGCGAATGAACAGGGCGATTTGTCGAGGAAAGACAAGAAGACGCGAATCTGACGCCCGAACAATACCTCACGCTTCAATTCCCCGCTCCAGGAAGGATCGTGTTTATTGGGGTTGAATACACTCTGCAAGCTTTTCTAAAAATCACTCAATCCTTAAAAGAACGTCACCTTTGTAGAGAAGACAAAAATTGCAAGTGGCGAGTAATTTTAACAAACTTGTAGCCCAAGCGGAATTCTAATCAAAAATCCAAAGAAAAAGAAAAAAAAAAAGGAAGATGGAAAGAAACACACCCTCTAATAAATTTTTCAATATTTTGACAAAAGTCAATAATTTCAACAAAGCTCGGTCTACGTTCGGAACCATGATTTTAAAAAAGGGCACAAATGGAAAATTTTCATGATATTTAGGGTCACTTAGAGTAGAATACATGTATGAAATTATTTTAGACATTATGACAATATATATATTATTTAAATACAATATTTTGGCAAAAAATGAACTTAGAATAACCGTTTTTCAAAACGTTCTTCTTTTATAAGAAAATGCTTCTATAATAATAATATTTTGTGTGTGTGTGTGTGTGTGTGCTCTCTTATATAAAGTACAGATTTCTCCAGAGAGTCTTAACTAGAATTTTTGAAATATTCACATTATTTTTTCAGAGTTACCACTAATTCAAATAATTTTCGGTGTTTATTTCTTAAAATTTCTCCCCTCTGTTGTAGAAAAATATGGATAAATACACTTATATTTCAAATATTCAATATATTTCAAAAATTCTAGTTCAGCCTCTGTACAGAGGTCTGAGCTATATACAGGCAAAATATTATTATAATAGAAGCATTTTTCATAAACGGAGAATGTTTTGAAAATGGGTCATTCTATGTTCATTTTTTATCAAAATATTGTACTTAAATAATTTTTTTTTTGTAATAATATTCTTAAAACAATTTTATATACGTTTTCTAAGCTAAGTGACACTAAACATCATAAATATTATCCATTTATACGCTTTTGCAAAATCACGATTCCGTAGTCAGATACCTTAAGGCAGTGTTCCGCAATCCCCGGTCCATGGATCAAACACTACCGGTCCGCACAAGAAATATTAAAGTATTTCCCTTTCATTTACTGTGGTATATTTTTCTTGGGTTTGGGCTACTTTTTATGAAGATCACTTTATACTTCTTGTTAAATCCCTTTATATTCATTTTTTGGTGTAACTATATTTTATTCTGAAGTCACGATTATATACAATTAAATTAAAATTATTAAATCAAAACCGTCTAAAATATAAACAATCAAGGTCCTCTCTCTCAGCGGGCCGCGTTAAAATTAACAAACGTTGACCGGTCGGCGGCGATAAAAAGGTTTCAGAACACTACCTTAAGGTATCCGACTACGTTCGGAACCATGATTTTAAAAAAGCACATAAATGGATAATTTTCATGATATTTAGTGTCACTTAGATTAGAATACATGTATAAAATTGTTTTAAGGAAATTATGACAAAAAAAAAATGATTTAATTACAATATTTTGGCAAAAAATTAACTGAGAATAACCTTTTTTTCAAATGTTCTCCGTTTATAAAAAATGCTTCAGTAATAATAATATTTTGCTTATATAAAGTAAAGACATCTCTAGAGAGTCTGAGATAGAATTTTTGAAAAATTCACATTATTTTCAGAGTAACCACCAATTGAAATAATTATCGGCCTTTTTTTCTTAAAATTTCTCCCCTCTGTTGTAGTAAAATAGGGATAAAACCACTTGTACGTTATATATTTCAAAAATTCTTGTTCAGCTTCTATACATAGGTCTGAGCTGTATACAGGCAAAATATTATTATGATAGAAGCTTTTTCATGAAAGGAGAATGTTTTGAAAATTGTTAATTTTTTGTCAAAATATTGTACTTAAATAATTTTTTATTGTAATAATATTCTTTAAATAATTTTATATACGCTTTCTAATCTAAGTGACACTAAATATCATAAATATTATCCATTTATGTGTTTTTGCAAAATCAAGGTTCTGAACGTAGTCGGATACCTTAAAATTGTATAGTTAAAATTTTAAATTCACTATATAAATGCGTAAGATGTCATCCTTTATAGATGGATATAATTTTGAAGTTCACTTTATTGAAGACTAATTTTTTTTAGAAGAATTCTATTAAGTATTGGAATTTTAATAAAGGATATTCTTCAAAACAAAAAATCAGTTTTTGACAAAAACTCTCAATCCCGACACTTACTAGTCATCAAATGAATACTGTGTTAGTAAGATGACAACTTTCTTGTAGTATCTTGTTCTGTGAATATAATTTAGCTTAAAAATTATATTTTGATAACCCGGCACTTCTCACGCAGGGTGTTTCATACCCACAGTCTAACTTTTTTCAACGCTCCTTCTAAGCCTTTTTTGGAAAATGGCTAGTTTTTCGTGTAACTGTCTTTAAGGCCATATCCTCTGGGAAGACTTAGGTGGTAGGTAAATTCTAAATATATATTTTTGGATCCTGCCTTTTCGGGTATGTCATACCTTGCGCGTGAATCATCGTTATAGTTCTGAATGCATGAGCACGTTTTAAATCTTCCTTAAGCTATGACCTATTATTGTAGCTATGATAAAGAAATGTGATATTTAAATAATTTAATAGATACAGTGTTTAATATAGTACAACAGTATTTTCGGATGAAGAAATTCTCTTCGCGGTTATGATGAGAAAGAATCAAATGATGAAGAGTATAACAGCAAGTATGATTCCTCCACTAAAATCGATCCAGATTTAGAAAGAGGAGACACTGTTGAAAATAAGTGTTTTATATGTAGAGACACAAAGAGATTTGGGAAGAACGTAAATTTAAAGGAGACAAGTGGTACACATCTTATCCACTTTCAGATGAACTTTTGAAAAAAATCTATTGCTGTAACAATAAGAGAGAAAATAAAAAAGAAATTCCAAAATTTTTGAATTTAAAGAATAGAGAAGTTTACTCCTATATGTTTAATTTTAAAAAGATACAGATTTAAAAAAAATTAAGATCCAGTAAAAACATCGCACTCATTCACGACGTGATTAAAGGAGTGTATAAACAATGTAGTGAATGCCCTTATAAAAAAACCAGAAAAACTAAATTTACGCATGAAAAATGTAATAAACATATTGTATTTCCTACTTTTCTGCCTTTTTAACATTTGTATACAAATTTTACCTTAAAAACAGAATGTAAACACCCTTAGGTATGAGATACCCTACGTGAGAACTTTCGGCCGTTTTTTTTCGCGCGAGTGATGCCGCGATAAATGTGCTGTTAAACTGAGAAAATCAAAATAATATATTATACTATATTTTCAAATATGAACACTCTTAAAAAAAAATCATGTATGTAAAGATTTTGTTGAAATTTTATCTTTTTTGAGTATTTTTTTATGTGTTTATATATTTTTTATTGAAGACAGATAAAATAACTCCCGTGCACCGTAAGTATCACACGGAGATTGCAGAAGTAAGTAAAATAAATAAAATTAAAGTTACGAAATAATGAAACAAGTTAAAGACAAACAAGTACATAACAAAATAAAACAATTACGTAGCAAAACAAATACAATGAAGTTATAAAACAAAGTAATGAAAAATTGACAAAATCAAATGAATGAAGATACAAAATATTGTGAATGAAGTTTTACTTGGAACAAGCTGAAAAAAATTAGGAGGTTAGTATATTTTAAGAGGATGCAATTTAAAAACCCCCATCAGATATTTTCTTTCTTCCTTAAATTTTAAACAAAAAAGGATAAGATGTTCAACACTTTGCTCAACACCAGTATTGCAGTCACGAAGTTTGAAAGGACCCAGTTTAAATCTGTTGATGTACACTTTAAAGTTACAATGTCCAGAAAGGAATTGTGGAATTTTATAGTTTGTAAAAAAGTGATCACAAGACAATCTTTGTGAAAATGTCGGAAAAAATTTCTTTGTCAGAAAAGAGTGAACTGACTGCGTGTACTGAGTGTTCCAAAGAGAGACATTTTCTTCAGTTTTTTCTTGTAAAACGATTTTGAAATATATTAACTGATATTTCAATCCCCAGCTTGGTTGTGGACTTTGCCAAGAAATTAGGCCTTTCATTTCCAAAAATTCCAGTGTGTCCACGAATAAAAGTAAAGGACACTATATATACATATAATATGTGTATCCTTAAGAAATTAAGATTCTTTTTTTAGTGTTTTTTCTAATGCCACCTGTCTGACGTAGTCAGATCGAGGCCCCAAGGGACGATAGATGGCGACACCACCGATTTCCACCTTCACAATTTACGCATGGAACTGAAGGGGAGGGAAATATTCTCCAGTTCCCTATACTCGTGATTCAGCCCACAAGACTTTCGGACCCACTGATTTAACGAGCACGTACTCCATGTGTACTCGGAGGGTATTTGGTGACATCGGGCATCGAACCCAGGCCTTTTGGTCTGGAGTCCAATGCTCTAATCATTAGACTACCCAAGGCCTCTTTTTCAGCAGTTTGACTTTTAAATTAACTCAACCATCAGGCATTGGAAGAAAAGCAAGTTTTTCCCATCAAACCTATTCCTTGCAAGTAGTTTATTTTGACGAGAGAGAGAAATTCTTCATTTTGTAGAACATATATAATCCTTCTCGTATTTTTAGCAAATACATGCTTTTGGAAAAGAAAATAAGTGTTGCTTGTTTTCATGCATTTTTTTAAAATTATAAACATATCAAATGCTTTAACCCGAAGAATCTCTTTAGTAACTAAATTTTGCTGAGCATTCTTCTTTTTTATAATAATAATTCATTTGTTATTAAAGGAGATAATTCTGTAAGTGTAGTTTATAGTTTGAATTCAATCTCTTCAATAATCAAATATTTAAACAATTAACGCAATTCAAATAAGTACACTTGACAATTTTTTAAAGTCCATCTTCTGTGGAAGATAAATATTATGCATAGACACTTGTACTGAAATTTTTTTTGGAAGAATTTTTCATATTAATTCATTTCATTCATTCAAGCAAAAAAATTATAAGAAAGGTATAACATTTACTAGCCCAATCAAATCTTCTGTAAATAATATATTTATATTTAGTACCTCATATCTAAAAATGCATTTCAACCTTATTTCTTAGAGTATTTTTTATGTGTATTTAACCAGTTAAATTTTCTATTTTCAAGGAAAATTTAACCAAATTAGAATTACAATTCGGCTTATTATTCTAAAGGAAAAACACTGATATTTTACTGAGTACAAATCACAACTCACCACTTCGAATTAATTTTAAATTAGTTTTATTCAAATTGGTAACTGCATATAGTTTTGAAAAATTGACAATCCTTTGAAGAAATTTAGCAAAGTTAGCTGAAAACATACTAAAATATTGCTAATTTTGCTTGAAGTGAAATACATACAACTTCAAACAATTGAAAATTTGAGTACTTTAGAGTGCGAGGTAAATGCCAGCTGAGCGAGTTGTAAGGAATTTATGCACAGCAATATCTCTTTTGAATATCTCATTAAAAAAAAAAATTTTTTTTTAATGGGAAAATAAGTTTAAAAATGAATCTCTAATTTATAGCAACTGTCATAACTTTTAAATAACTGTTTATTTAATTGATAATATTTTATTGTGTCCTTGCACATTGCCGGCTCTTTTATTTATTTATTTTTTTCTTCTTTCATAATTATTTCATTTTATTTTTATAATTCGCTTGACGTCACTTATGACGCCACGTTAATATATCGTTTCGAATTTGTTAACTTTCTAGTTCACAAGTTGTCGGAATAAACGTGATTCAGTATCAATTTAGATTCCAAGTGAAAATAGCGATAGACAAAAAAACTATAGCTGTTTTCGAAGTTTTTAATGTTAACAAATGCCTAATTTTGACTTTTTAAAGTGGGATATCTAATTCTAATTCCAAATTTATCAGTATCTTATGGGTTTAAATACTGTAAAAAGTTATTTTTGATAGAGTAATAAATATAGTACAATTTTTTTTCACTAAATTCTTTGTTAATCTTATTATTCTTTACAATGAAATGGTTATTAATCTAGCATACATCTAACGAACATACTATATTGCAAACAAAATGAAATCAATGTTTGAATGAACCTAATTTATTGGATATCTTAAAAAATTAATAATCCAATTGAAAGAATCTGACATTATAAACGATAAGAAAAAGAAATCGATTATTTAAATGTAAACAAAATTCTTTATTTTAAATGAGTTTGCTTGTAAAACTTGTCAAAATACTGTGTATGTGACATTCAATAATTGATTTTAAAAAGTAATGGCATTAACAACCGCCTAATTTAATATGAAGAAAATAGCTACATTATTTATAGGGAAAAAAATTATGTGCATGCAGTGAATGAAATATGTTTTTCACCATTTACACTTAATTGAATAAATTATTTTTGAGAGAAAAAAATCGCAGGTGGTGCATTTTAAAGTAATCTACAATAATTTTTCAAAATATAGAGAGTTCGAGTAAAAATATCAATTAAATTCTTCTACCAAGACACAATAAATAAGCAATTGTCATTTTTTTTAAACACACACACAATTCCTTCCATATAAACATCAAACAACCAACAAACTCAAATGTTGATTTAAAGCTTCAATGGCACCATTTAGACATGCCTCTACTGTTTATATTTTGTTAAATATTTTTTGTTGCGAATAATATGCTTGTATATCTCCACTAGAAAGGCACGCGTGTTTAAAAAGAGAAGAAAATAAAAATTGTAAAAAACATGATCAACACATAGCAAATTTAATATGAAACATCTGCTTTTTTTGTGTGTGTTTGTTTTTTGAAGGGGAAAAAAATGCTTTCGTTTGTAATATTAAAAATGGATTGAGAGATAAAATGTTAAGAAGCAACCTTAGCAGACTATACGACTAACACCTGCATATATTCTTAAATTGTAGCAGCAAGTTAAAGGAATTGTTTTGCACTTAAAACGTCATCCCAAATATTGTAGACAAAAAGTTACTACTTTAGTATTGAGCAATGATACTGTTAATGAAAGAGAATATACCATCTGACAATAACAAGAAAATAAATTTTATTATATATTATAATTATACAATGCTATTTAACTCCAACATTCTTAAAAATGATTTTTTTTTTTTTTGAATAATCGGAAAAAAGCTGATTATGACAAAAATTATAAGAATAATTCTTCACCTTTTGAAAAGGGCTGTAAGTTGCATCAATTTTATTCAAAGGGATTATAGGGGGAAAATAATCCAACTAATATCCAAATTTTGTCATCAGAAGCCTTCTTTTAATCTACAGATATATAGGGAAATGAAAATGTGTCAAAAATGATTATATAGTACACTGCTGGCCACCGTAAATGCAACACCAAGAAAGACAAGAGATAGCACAACAAAATTTATTTTGTAGATAACATGTTAACCAAGTATCAAATGATTAAATTTATAGACTTCTGTGACGTGTGGTTCCTTCCAGAATCAGTAGCCAGAGTAGCCGCCATTGTTGGAGATCACCGCTGCCACACGCGTCGGCATTGATTCAAAGAGACTTTGGATATGTTCTTCGGGTACAACAGACCAAGCAGCTTCCACGCGTTGCCAAAGTTAATCTGTTGTGGCAGCTGGGGATGTAATCTGGGTCAATCGTTGAGCAACCATGGACCACATGTTTTCTATCGGCGAAAGATCCGGAGAGTGAGCCGACCAGAGAAGCAATTCAATCTGGTGATTGACGAAGAACCTTTGGACAATGCGTGCCACGTGTGGTCGCGCATTATCCTGTTGAAATATGGCTGTGGCCAAGCCCTGAAGGTAAGGAAGGACAACTGGCTCCAACACCTCAAAGATGTAGCGCTGGCTGTTTAAAGTAAAGGCAATGCGTACTAGAGAAGTGCGACAGTGATATCCAATACTGCCAAATACCATAATACCCGGTGCAAGACCAGTGCGGCGGTGCATAACGCAGCTGTTCCGCATCCTCTTTCCACGGTCTTGCGGAAAGACGACGCTGCTTAAACGGCGTCGAATGGTACGCGCAGACACTGAATGATGCGTTACAGTCTGAATGTGCTGTGATATGGTTCGTGATGTGACTGGGCGATCCGTCACTGCCATGCGCACAATTTGCCTGCCCTCACGTTAAGTGGTGCACTGAGGTGGATACGATCGACCACGTCGGTCCGTCGAACCCTCCTGCATCCAACGGTCACATATCCGCATTACAGTTGTTTGGTTTCGTCCAACACGACTACCCATTTCCCTGAAACATAATCCACAATCTCGGTAGGCCACTATCCTTCCTCTGTCGAACTCGGATACTTGATCAAAGGCTGATCACTGTTTTCTAAGAGACATAACTGATCGTTTTTTGAAAAATACCCACAAAAAACACACAATTGCCGAACTTGAAATCGTCGAAATCCCCAAGCCTGAAAGAGCGCTTTGAGGTGGCGCCACAGGCGCGCGTGATGTGTGTCTGCGCTGAAATTCTAATCATTTGCATATCTCACCCCTCCGCTAATGCATGTTGTAAATTTCATGTTATTTGCATGCTTCCTTCAGGGTGTTGCATTTACGGTGGCCAGCAGTGTACATATATTAAGTGATATAAAATCGCTACAAATATTTATCGTCTTTATAAGTTGTTACATGTAGAAAATATTATGTAACAGAATTTTGTGTGTCTGTTCAGAGGTATAATTCAAAATTTAGAATATATATATATATAAATTAGAAAAAAAAGCACACACAATATTTTTTTTCCTAATGTAAATATTCCTTAAGCCGCAGTTACAGTATCCTTAAATTTAAAATGGTTAAATCTTAGTCAAAATATCCGTTAAATGGTAGTACATTAATATTTTCTTTCTTTCAAACAATATATAGTTTTTTTAAACTTTCCTTTAGTCCCAAAGTCGATATTAGGTGGCATCGGAAGCAATACAATTACAACGCAACAAACTTCCTTTTTTTTATATACCAAATACTTTAATTCTATTTATTGAATATGAAATTCTAGTGCAGGGATGGCGAACTAGTGGCATGCATGTCACTGATGGCACGTGACACAAAATTTTTGGCACGCCAGTGATCAAATGGTTTGTATTTTATTTCAAAATTTTAAAGTTCTCTAAGACGTAATACGAACAAACGCGAGTGATCGGTCGTGATGTGGCGGGGAGCACACTCATTTGTTATTGTCTTGTCTTAGCACGTCGTAGATTACAATTGTTTATGATGCAAATTTTGTCTACGCACAACATTGTCAATTTCATTGACACAACTGTATTTTAAAGTTTATCTGTGTTATATTTAAGATTTTTAACTGTTATTTAGTATGGCTAGTTCAGCAAAAGAACAAAAAGGGAAGACAGTAAGTGTGACAGAGAATTTCAAATTTGGTGGACCAAGAAACATGGCATTATTAATAAAGGCGACAAAGTGGTGTGTGTTTTATGTTCTGGAATAGTGGTATGCAGAACATCGTCTGTAAAACGGTATTTTAAAACAAATCACACAACCCTCTTTTCAAAAAAAGTGAACCACAGCACAAATTTGTAATTGCTTAGAAACTGTTTGGCAGATGACTCCAATTGAGCATGTATTCTACAAAAAGTAACATCTTACAACCCTAAAATAATTTATTTTTCATCCACAATCTGCAACAACAGAAATCACACTAATGTTACTTTAATTTGAATTTCATGTATAACTGAAACATTTGTAAAAAATAAGTTATACAGTGCAAAAAGTATTCTTTCGTAGAAATAGAGTTTTGTGTTGTTAGTATTTATTTTTATTTTCCCAATAATCACAAGTCAAAATTATCTGACGGCACGTCTATACCTCAATAAACATTTCTTTAAAAAAAAAATGGCACGTTGATCCATAAAGGTTCGCCATCCCTGTTCTAGTGTATGTTATTTTAATAAAAACTTAGCATTTTTGGGTGTTTTCTCTAGCAGCACATTGAATGGCATAGCTAATATGCATCACTAAAGGCTCTTGGAAAAAATTCTTTAAATAATCATTTCTGAAAATTTTAGTATTCTGTCCATTCTCAAGTTTACCAAGACACTTTACACTTGTTCTTTAAAAAATAATATTAATTAAAAATAGCAAATGGTAAATACAATATTCTTTATAATAAAATGATGTAGCATATGGAAAAAATGTCAGAGGTAAATGCAGAGGATTCATGGGAATTTTGCTTTTGAACTCATTGTAGAATTTCAATATACTCAAGTCACAACAGATACATTTGTCTTTTTATGCTAATTATAAGGGCATATGAGATAATTAGTAACTAAATAATACAAAAAGGGGTCAAAGGGGAAGTTGAAGTATAATATTCTTCAGATAAGACATATTATACATATATACATTAATATTCTCTACTACAAAAGTTATTGTAGAATATATGAAATGTGTTATGTATTTATTCAGCCATTTGTTTTAAAATTCGACGACTACAACTAAAGGTAAAATGACGCAAATTACCCAGTTTAACCCTTTAACGGGCACAAAGCTAAAATACACTTTTCTCTGGTACAGGACTTGATAAATGTAATGTTCTCATCCCCTATAAACATTATTTAGTCACAAAAAAATCTGATCAAGGGTTTTTCCCTGGAGGGTGGCTAGACGTTATAGCCACTGCTCAATATTAGGACATTTAACTTACTCTTCAGGACATAAATAATGAATCCCATTACAATAAACTTTTTATGAAAAATTGACATTTATGTAATAACTATTTCAATAACAATTAAAAACAAAGTATAAATGTAATTAAGTAATAGTAAAATAATTGTACAACATAGAAAACTTACGAAGAATATATATAGAATATTTAGAATATACATTGAAATTGATATATATCCACATTTTATATTTTATTTAATTTTAGAATAAAAGGTTAGAAATAAAGTAATATTTTTGAGAATTTAAATTAGTTATTTCACAAATTTGATGAGCTTTATAATATGCAAACGTTTTTTCCGAGCAGAAAAGCTGTAATGAAAAATTTTCGAACCCGAGAATCTTGTACCAATCTTGTACAAAGTTTGTTTATATTCCCAACCCCCAACATTCTCACATGATTTTAAGTGTGGAGAAAAGCGAAAATTTCTAAGTCATTTTTCTGTTCTATGTGGGCAGTGGATAGAGCCTCTATCCACATATAAAAGCTTTCCAAAAACCTAAATAAAACCTTTTTTTTTAATTGCACATTTGCTTAATTCATTCAGATGAGAGAAAAGTATACTTAAGAGGTGTCGAAATTGTTTTCAAAGATCAGAAATTTTATTTATAGTAATCAAAATACAATTTGTAGATTTACACCGAGAAACATTGTTTTTAACTACCCATCAGGGAACATGAAATGCAAAAAAAGGTATCGTCCTACCATCTGTATTGATTTTTATGTGTGTTAGCTTCAATTAACCCATGTGGATGGACTAAATATCCATCACCCACTCGGAGAAAAAATTTTTAATATGTGGCTAGACGTATTAGCCACTGCCCGCTAAAGGGTTAAATCAAAATGATTGAGTTTAAAAATTTTACTATATCGTATGTTCTTTGTTTTTTTTAATTTCATATTCCTGTTTTCTAGAAGAGATGCTTTTCGAGAACAAAACAGTTCTTAAACAGATATATTGTTGAAAAGACGAGAATGAGTAATACTTAAAATGTAAAAAAAAATATCGGTATCTTAAAAAGTATCAAAAAGTAAAAAAAAATCGCAATAAAGAGAATGTGTACTGAAGGAGAAGCGAGTATTTTAATTTGGCGACAGTTAGGGTTTGAAAAACATTCTCTCTCAAAATGCAGCATTTTGGGCGCTCTGTTAATTCAAAATGCCTGCGAATTTAAAATGTCTCTTTCTTTTAAATATCCTGTTGTGAAATAGTAAAAAAAAATTATCTTAGTTGAAAATGTATGGAAATGAATTAGCTTCAATAAACAAGCTATAACAGCTAAAGAAAGGCATAAATACTAATATTTTTTAGTGTTTTTAATTCGCATCGCTCTTAAAATCTGAAATATTATTTTGTCCTGCGACATTATATGACAAAAATATAATTGCTGAAAGAAAATTTGAATAAATAAAAATAATTTCTATTGCTTCTTAAAAAAAAATTCAATATGAAGTCGAAATGTAAATATTATATTGACATGCATAATAAAATCCGAATTCGGGCACATGAATACTTCTGAGAGTTCACTATAACTGTTTTCGACTGGCAGGCAACTCCAAAGACATAAGTTCCTAATTTAATTCGATGTATTATTAACCCTTGGATTAATGTATTTTGTTGACTCCGTATATCAGTATATCTTAAATGCATGCGTTTGTGATAGCCACGTGGTCATGATCGTGAGCTCGTGACCGGTGTTATTGCATTTGAAGCTTGTGCTCGAATCCTGATACTACTAAAGACCTGTCTTGTAAAGGGGTTGATGCATGTTAAATCTGTCCTGGCTCAAAATCTTCAGGTTGCTGTGGAAGCTTGGAAAGTGAGGTACAATCTCAAGTGTAATCCTCATCACTTAACCGTAGTACAAAATTACGAGATCCGTCACCAAGAGTCCTCAGGTTGCTTCTTATAGCAATATTAATTTACTAGTAATCATTTCTTGATTGGCTGAACAAGTTATATTTCAGATGAATATCTTGGTGACAGTTTCCAAACAACAATATTCTAACGGACATTAAGAAAGTTTTGTTGCATGATGATTTGTTAGAATTAAGCATTGTTAATATAAAAGCTCAAAACAATAAAAAAAAATCGAGTCAGCGTTTTTGATATTACGAATAATTAAAATAATTACCCCAAATTGGCATGTTTGGCAGATTACGGTACGATAAAGTTTTCTTTATTCAACAATTCCTGCTCATTTAAACGTGTTGTTGATAAGACGCAGTTATAGGAAAAAAATATCTCTGACTACAGAAAAAGAAAGTAAATAAAAAATTAATTTTACAAGGAAATGAGGCACATAAAAAAGTTATCACTCATCAATAAGTTAAGTAAATGTGAGAGGTCAATTAACTTTCATCATCCGTAAAATCCAAGATACTATCTTAATGTGAGGAAATGCAATTCGAGGAAGCAAAGACAAGTCAATTAAAGTGTAAATATATTATTGGGGAAAGTAACTTCAAATCAGCAGATGTATGTGTAAATATAAAAGAACTTTAGCTTAACTCTAGTAAGGATTCAATAATCACCAACTGTTATTTTTTTTTACAGTTGCATATCCAGGAAGAAGACATGTTTACTTACAACCAGTGATCAGGGCTACGAGCTTCATGGGAAGAGCGTTTCAATCGAGTCATGGATTCAAATCAATTCCATGAATGATCGTCATGTTGAACAATGGGAGGTACTGCTCGTAAAGTGGAATTAAGTATCAAAACCATCAAGTGGTGTTTCATTTGTTGGAAAGTACCAAATCAAATGTAGCCTGCATCATTTGAAGCAGCTCATAATTATGAAGCTCATTGCCAATAGTCTCCAAGTAGATCTATAATGACGTTACAGACAAACAGAAAGCCATACGTTTTCAAAACAGCTGTTAACCTATCTGTTTTTTTACGCAGTAGAATTCATTCCTGGATAAAACATGGAAAAAAAGATACGATTTGCATAGTAGAAAGAATGATGTATTCCACATTATTTCAAATGACCGTGTAAGATAAAAGAAAAAAAAATGCTATTTGATTCAAGAAAAAACGCGCAACAACTTGCTAAGTTCTGATATATGTGTATTTAGATTTACATTTATATATATTTCACACTAATAAATTAAACATTTATATATTTATTTCTCGTTTCAATTCGTATTACCTCAAGAAAGGAGAAGTACTTTAAAATGAATATACTAGAAAAATCGTGTTTAATTATTCGTCACTACTTCTTGTTGATAAATTCATGTATTTATTACGAAATTAATCGAAAACAAATAGCTGTCCTCATTAGTAAAATCTGCTAAAAGCAATGTTTGAGTCCAATGAAGAGAAAAGGTGCCATCGTCCATCGTCAGAAAAGGTGAACTACGTTTCGAAATATATTTTGCAGCATTAACTTTTTTGTCATAAAATATGTTATTTATTTATTTTGCTTTTTTTCGCTTTTCTGGTTCTTTAAATATTTTACCAGCTAAGCAAATCTACAGATCTTAACGAAATTGGAAAGTGGGTTTTTAGAACAATTTTTAAAAAAAAGATTCTCCAGAGTTTCACAAACCGTAAGGTCCTCAATAATCAAACATGCAGTTAATTGTTAAATTTCGTCTTCATCCTTACGCGGAACAATGAGTTATCCTAAAAATTGTCTTATAATGAATCAGCAATATAAAAAATAGAAACCAGGCATTTTGATGGATTGTGTTATTTTAAAACCGTGTAAAATGAATTGGGTGTGTATAGCAATTGCACAAGAAGTGAAATGATGTAGTATGAGGGAATATGATTTGATTGAAATATGTGCAAATTTAAAGGAAGGGAATACCTTGTTAATTCAATTAGGGGAAATGACATCTAAAATGTATAGAGTTTCTTAATTAAATAAAAACAATTGAAAGATAAGAAAAGGCAAAACATTTTAATTAGACCTAATATGTGTTTCTGTTGCTGAAAAATCTATTTGACATAATTAACAGATAGAATTTACATTTGTCTGTAATTGGTAGGTATACTTATCATAATAAAGGCTGTTTTTGATGCTCGAAATATCCTCCAAATTTAATGACAGAAAGATTTACGAAAATCTTTAAAAAAAAATTTGCCGCCAAAATAGAAAATGAACAGACAAAATTGCTTCGTCCACGGATTAACATATGAGGAATTGCGTCAAATCGATTTTCAATGTCTGTTAAAGTCAAGGTATTATCCTTATAAGAAGATGCGATTGTAAAACAGTAAGTTTTTCAGTCGAATTATAAATTTATTTCGTCTGGAGAAAAAGAAGTATCAAGCCTTTTAATCAATGAATATGATTAAATAAAAAAAAGAACAAATTTATCAAAAATCCAGATAGTTTGTATATAATTATTACTATTCAATTGCAGAGTAATACGTTTAATTCCTAATGCCCATGCATGGCAGTATTTAAATTTGTCGAATCAGAAAATCCTGATTCATCACATCTCCTACAAGTAAACACTAACAAGAAACGATGTGAAACAACACGCTAAAACTTTATGACACACAACCATCACAAAGACTTATTTATATACAGTTGAACCTGTTTTTGTGCTCATAAAAATAAACGCACAAAAAAAAATATTCAAAAATTTCATAAATTCTTATATAAAACAAACAATTCATGGAAATAATACAAAAAACTTTTTTTATGCGGTGGATAGGGACCGCATAAAAAAAGTCGCATTTATAAAATATGCCAATTATTTAGGAAATTTATGTAAGAGTACTTCCGTAACACAAAATAACTAATTAAATATTACACATGGAAACATTTTTAAAAAATATAGTTTCTCATTGTATATAAGGATAAATCTTTGAAATGCACATACATAATTCATCGCTACTCATCGTAATCTAAAGTCCTGTAATGAATAAGTTCAAAATCGCGCAATTTCAATTGATGGGAACATAAAGTAAGAGATAAGTTTTTGGTCGAAGGTCGGGTGATCAGTTGCTTGTAAATGTTACAATAACCAACTATACATGATTGAAGCCCTTTTTATACTCCTTTCTTAAATGGTATCTATTTTAAGAAAATGCTTTTCCAATTTGTTGGAAAGCTAGATCAATGCATATTTTTATCCACTCTCAAAGAATCCGACTTCTTGTCCGTCTTCGTAATTTATCAAATTATTGAAAATGTCAACTGTCATTGAAAGTTTCGTCTTCAATCAAGCGAGGACTGCTGGAGCGTTGAGAGAAAGCAACTGAATGCGCATTGTTGGGAGACTGTTTATAACAAATGAACAGAGCGTCTTGAAATGTCAACATTTCAGTGGCGTAACCTACACCCCCGTATCACGGGGGGTTGGCAGGACTCTAGGGGCTCAAGGCCTGACTTACGCTAAATACGTATTTACCCAATTTATAAAATATTCAAGGCGAAACCTGACTTTCAGGGAGGAGGGGGGTCCTAACATTCTCCGTTATGCCACTAGTAAATAGATAGAAAACATTACAGTGGCACCAAAGCCATTGAAATTCATACACCGCATAAGAAAATTACCGCATAAAAAAATCACACAAAACAAATCGCACAAAAATAAAATCGTATAAAAAAGACCGCACAAAAACAGGTTCTACTATATTTCTAATTCAAAACATGTTCAAACTAATTTAAAACTATCTTCTTTACTTCAAGAGTGAATTTTATTGGTGAGGGGATTTAACAAGGAAATAAATAAACCCCCAGACGACAACATGAAACAAACACCTTTAATAAAGAAGAAAAACTAAGGAAACAATTACCGAGCAATAAAAAGCATATACTTAATTAGATATCATCAACAATTCGAATACTTATCTCAAGTTGTCATGTTTACATAGTGTACGGAAGGATCGTCAAAGCCGTTGCCAATTCATCAATTCCCCCTTGCATTAAATACCTCGTTGATGAAAAGAAAAAATCTAGCCGACAACAGCAAATGTGTGTGAATAAAAGAACATCTAGAATCCAATGAAAGACGGTTAAAGAAAGAAAAAAAGTTCCAAACAAGTAAGCGAGTGTGTTCAATCAACTTTCAGCGTCCGTGAAGTCTAAGGTATTGTCTTAATGAGAGACTGCGGTCCGAGAACACAGAGCAGGTTAATCGAGTTAAAATATCTTCCGCTCCGGGGACCGGGACTATTTATAGGTATCCTAATGGCAGGACAAATTACCAAGATGAGAGTGTGACAAGGCATCAGCTCGGAGGAGAGATTCTTGCCTACCACCGTCACTGGTGTCACCACTTAATGAACTGGAATAAGTACCTCTAACTCGAAAATTCGCGACTGCGCTGAAAGCAGAAAATCCTTCTACTATGCCGCATTTGGAATTCCTGGGACATTTCTTACCAAACTCCTCGCTTACCCTCTAAAAAATATGTCTGCCTTAGTTTCCTGTTGCGTTTTTGCCCTTTGCTTACTGGGTGATGTTTGCAGAGGGTGGGAGACATTTCCACGGAAGAAGATCGGCATGGTAGATAGGATAGTAGTGTGACATTTTTTTGCGGCCTATATTTCACGTTTATAACTTTTTTTGACAGCATCGTGAATCAAACACGTCTTTCACAAGCAATACGGTTTCTCGAAGCGGTGTTGAAGAACCGTGGTGTTAAATAAATAGATACCACCATGGCATTTCCCGGCTTTTTTTCCCTCTTTTATACAAGCGAAAAAATCCGTTAGTGAATTATTTTGCGTGTGGAGAAATATAGTTGGAAGTCTATATCTTCGCACCATATCGAATTGCGAAGAGGAAATTAAGATGTATGCATATGGGAAGGTTTCAATTGTAGACTGCGTTTCTATCTGATACAGCTTGGTCCAAATTTTAAAGTAGCTGCTAAAGTTTGCGTTTTTAATCCAATTAGAATTAATAATGAATATGACTTTTAGTCTATATATATATGAGTGTGTGATTATTAACCCATAATTATATCTACAGGTAATTAGTGATATTTACCAATGAAACTCTATTAACGTAATAAACTACATTTTGTATAATTTATTTATTTAAAAATAAAATTAATGTAGTGTTAGTAATTAAATAAAAGTAATATAACGTTGCAAAATGTAATTTTATTGCATTAATTAATTAGTTGCATGTAATTAATTTTATTGCATACTTATTTGGTAATAATACTGAATTTATCTCTCTTAGAGAGATATATTCAGTATTCAATACATAAGAGAATCCTTATTTCCTCTCTAAACGATTAAAAACAAATTATTTATTTAACTTTTTATTTAAAATTTAGTTTTTGTGGCATTGGGTATAAAAGAAAGGATTTTTGATTTTTTATACTCATATTTGGAGTTATTTGAGCTAAACTCTGATAATTTCCTGCAATAAAGTAATCAGTGTTCTCCGAAAGATTATTCCTTTAGATTTATTTCAATATTTGGAACTTTTTAAAGAGAAATGACAGTTTTTTTTCCTTTTCTTTGCAGCCGATAAATTTATTTTTTGCTCAAAAAGCTTTTCCTCTTTGGTATAAGTTACTTTTAAAATAGAGATTATGAAGTAGGTGATAGCTGTAGCCAAAGTAATAGCACACGCCAGTACCTTTAGTACATACTACGCAACTATCAAATAGTTACATTATAAAACACTACATCAATTTTATCATCGAAATGTACTTCGAAAAATCTAGACCAGAGGTCACCTACCTTTAGAACTTTATGGACCATTAAATATAGGATTTTATGTTTGGCGAGCCTTTAATATGAATTTATAAAACAAGGTAAATACATTTATATGACAATAATCAGAAAACTTATTTTATTAACGTGAAATGCACCCATTAAAGGTAACAAAGCAATGAAGTAATTATTTTAAAAAAATAAAAATTTTAAGTTTATTTAAGTACTACACATTTTTGGTGTAATGTCTTAATTTTTCTGTGGACCATTGAACATTTTTTACGGACCCCCGGTAGGCGACCGCTGATATTCGCTGGTACAATAGCATTTAACATTATGCTCATGCATATCAGCGAGTTTCAAACCCCAAACATAGAAAAATAATAATCATTCAAATTTGATTATTGTTAATTATTATTGATTCATGTGATACATTCTAAGTTAAGGTTTATTATAATTAATTAATTAGTTTGTAGTTATATATATATATATTAATAGTTCTATTATCCTCATTAACCATAACATAACTCTAAAATAGAAACATACAGACTTGTTAAGGCCGGAGGTTACATGGGTTTTATGAGATTTAAGTAAAAGTTTACCAATAACTCGAAAGTTATCTATCGTGTTATTTTTTTTATTTATATATTTGAAATATTATTACAAAATAAAAAGTATAAATGAAGAATTTGATTGATGCATGACATAAATACAATAATATTCAATGAAATTTTTATATGATAGCTTTGTCAACAAATGTGCCCCTCGCCATTTTCGTCTAAATGTTTTTTAGAATGTAATCGCCCCCCCCCCATCCATAAGAAAGGTCTGTGTAGTCACTGATAGAATAACTAATCTTTTTAGTATTGTTTAATGATTTTAAAACTCCGATTATTTCAAGTAAGTAGAAAAGTGGGAGCAAATACCAGACCTCAGAATATAAAAAGATTCTTATACAAAAGGCAAAAATATGGTCGTAAGTAACATGATAACTAAACGGTGTTAAAAAATTTTAAAAAATAATTTGTTAATTGAGAGTTGGAAGCATTAGGACATTTATCGGTAAAAAAAAACTAAGTATAAGCAAAAAAAAGCAACTACACTTACTGATAGGTTAAAATATTATATAAGAAATACAGTAGATTTAGAAGATTTTAAGATAAACAATAAATTGTTGACTGCGTGTCCCGTTTTTTTCTGAAAAGATTTAATTTAAGCAAAATAACGTTTTCATTTATCATTATTTGTGTATTTCTTCTGTAAAACTTGAAAAATTTTCATGGATGCTAATGATTTTCTAAATAGAATGAATATATTCCTTTAAAACACAACAGAAATATATTTCTTCATAAATGAACTATCCTTATGCTTTTTGTATCTTCATCCGAGGCAGAGGTAGTAAAAGCATAAAATTTAGTTAAACGTAAATAGTTTTTAAGTAACTATACTACTTAACCCTTACACAAAAACAATGAATAAAATGTACATTCCGTTCTATTTCTAGAAAAAAATAAAAACTTTTTTTAATATAAATAACCGGTAACTCTGTTCTCTCAAAGCACTTTTCGTAGGAGTACGCTGAATGATTTTTCCTTAAATATTATAGTTTTGTAATTGATGGATTTTCTGTGTGGGTTGCTTCCACAAAACAGAGATAACAACTTTTTAGTTTTAACTGAATTTTGCGCTTAAGAAAAGCTTTGATAAAAGGAAAAATTCTACCCATGAAGGCTTAATCAATATATTTCAAAACAGAAAGATTTATCTTTTTTTGTTGTTGTTCAAGAATTTTATTGCTTTTTGCATAAAACATTAAATATGTATAATTTAAATAATATATGTAACATATTTTAAATAATATATGTAACATATTTTAAATATTATATGTAACATATTTTAAATAAT
>BMAV01001221.1:47611-78200 GCA_019973955.1 Trichonephila inaurata madagascariensis
AAAAAAAAAAAAAAAAAAATGTGAACAAAGCTGTACTTGAAACAGGTTGAGAAAAATTGGGAGGCCAGTTGATTTTAAGAGCATACAGTTTGGTTTTCAGGCATTTTCTCTCTTTCTTAAATTTTGAATATAAAAGGAAAAGATGCTCAACATCTTGTTCTCAAGTTTAGAAGGACAAAGGTTATAAATCTATCGAGGTACACTTTAAAATTAACATGACCAGTGAGGAATCGAGGGATTTTATAATTTGTAAGAAAATGATGGCAACGTGGTCAATGTGAAACGGCTGGAAAAAATTTGTTTGTCAGAAAAAAGTGAGCTGATTGCTTATACTGAGAGTTCCAAAGGGTGGAAATATTTTATTCAATTATAGTCGGACCTCTATATAATGAAGTCTCTAAATCCCGGAAATAAGCTCGTTATATGGAAAATTCGTTATATAGAGCAGGGGTATCCGACCTGCGGCCCGGGGGCTGCATGTACCCCGCCTTGAATAATTTTGGGGCCCGCGAGATTCCTTTCAACTTTACAAAATTCGACTATTTTGTACAATATTTTTGTTTAAAAAGTTCTTTTTTTTTTTTTTTTTTTTTTTTTTTGTAAAAAATAAATCTTATAATTGTTATTATTTTATCACGTTGCTTCTGTTACTGCGAATCTCTTTGTTTTTTCTAAATTGAAATTTATCAAACATAAATCGTGCTCAAACTTAACGCACGAAAATCTGCAACGTCCATTACGATACGCAAATACATATGCTTTGAGATAGACTTGCAAAAACTAAGTGAAAGAGTTGAGAAACTAATATCTCACTAATTAAATAAAATAAACATTATTTGATCATTGCATTAGTATTATTATATTATCTATGTTTGTATACATGAAAAACAATGAAAACAATAATAATATATCCGTCTGTTTCAAATTTTCACTCCAACAAATGTTTGTAATGGATCCAAATCTAATATAAAGATGTTTATTTTTATATGCGGCCCGCGGGATTGTTAAGTTCTTCCGAAGTGGCCCGCGAGGTCATTTGGGTTGGCCACCCCTGATATAGAGATTTATCGTTTTAATATACTTTATAAACCACATTAAAAATCTTAAATTCATAAACACTGTACATTAAAAAAAATTAATTATTCACACCTTTTTTAAAGTTAATATATATTTATTTTATATATCTTACCCATCAAAAAAGAAAGAAAGACAGAAAAATTGCAATGAAAACAAGAAATAGAATGTCGAAGAATTCACTGTATTTTCAATATTAAGAAAATAATTTTATATTAAAATTAATGAATTTGAAGAACCGTTTTAAGAGGACATTTTGACAAAAAAAAAAATTATTTAAATACAATATTTCAGCAAAAAATTAACTTAGAATAACCTTTTTTCAAAATGTTCTCCTTTTGTGAAAAATGCTTCTATTATAATAATATTTTATCTGTAATCTACGCTCCTACCTTCATTTACATTACGTATATTTACACACTATAATTTATATCAAGTAACAACGACACACAAGTAATAATTATATGTGTGTGTGATAAGTGATATTTGACCAGTGCCGGTTTACCCATTGGGTGCACGCCAAGGGCCCCGGGGAGTCTCAGTGAGTGAGCGAATATTAACGTCGCACTATTCAACTACACGAGGGCTTTTGGTGATAGACTTCGTAATTTTGAACCATGATCAAGTGACGAGAACGACACCTGAGCTTGCACCCCCTCTCCTAACTACCACACCACACCAATGGAAGGACGTTTGAGCTCTCGTCAGATTTAACGTGCATCACGCCCCTACACGGTGGGTCTTTAGTGATACTGGGCTCGAACTCATGACATACCTGCCATAATCCGTTACCTTGACCACTGGGCTACCACAGTCCCTGGTTTTTGAACAAGGATCTAAGAATAATAACAAAAGCAGTAATTTACAAGTGGGAGAATATATAAAAGAAATAGTGTGGCAAGTTAAAAAAATTAAATTTAATAATTGTTAAAGATTAAACAAATACAATCAAACATAACATTGTACATATACAATAAAGGATAATAGGTAGTGTTTAAAAGGACTCGGCACACTTTTAACATTTTTTTTATTTATGTATTTAAAAATTACATTTTAGCATTTCATATAATGTTTATTTAAGAAAATAATACGAGATAAAATTTTTCACATATTATTCACCCTGTTTTACAAATTTAATTTCTTTTAAAAAATCTGGAAATTTTTAAAATTCTACTCTTTTATGTCAATTAATTTTTTGACATTAAATTTTTGTAATATTTCTGAGGATGTTTTAAATATCTTTAGGAATCGATTTTTTACAATACCTTGGTTAGTTTTGGAGAGAAAATATAATAAAATGTTGATATATATATCAACATTTTATTTTCGAATGTGATTGATGGATGTTTATCTCTTGTTTGTAGAGAATTAGACAATATATGTGTGTGTGTTAAAATTCAACCAAAAGCCTAATATTTCCCACATTTCAATTTAAAAAAAAAGAAGAAGAAATATTCAATTTACAGCAAAATGGATCCCTAATTTTGTTACATGCATTAAATATAAGACACAGGGGAAAAAAATGGAAGTGATTGGTAAATAATTGTGAAAGAAGTAATATTTTGAATGCGAAAAAACACAAAGCGAGAAAAACCATTTTAAAGTTTATAATTCTGAAAAAATAATTATTATAAGCTTAAATAAACATAAAATACCACACTAAAATATTTTGGCTATATATATTTTTCTTAAAAATAATAAAATCTAATATAAATCTTACTCCCCCGACAACCACGGCATCATTCGACTTCGAAAAGAACTTTTAATTTCTGTGTTCTTTTAAAGTTAAATCAAGAAATTACTTACTCATGGTATCTGTTTTCAAAAAAATCCTGCTAAAATCTTCAAAATCCTTTTCAGACGAAACCATAGGACTTGCGACTGAAAAGGAGGCTCTCACAAGTGTTTCTTGTAGCAAGAACAAACCCGATCTAAGCCGACAATTGTTGATGATTTCCATTCGCGTACTGACAAAAAGCCAGATTGGGAAAACTGCCCACTGTGCACCGCAACAACGGGAGGACGTTTGAGCTCTCGACAGATTTAACGTGCATCGCTCCCCTACACGGTGGATCTTTAGTGGTACTGTGTTCGAACTCATGGCAGGCCAAATAGTCTCAGAAGGGACCGCATAAGCTGGACTTAATCAGATTTTCTGGTTATAAATTTCGATTCTCCAGTGCCAAGGAGGCCTTTAGATATTCTGCGCCCAGGGCCCGAAATGAGCTTAAGTCAGCACTGTATTCGGCGCAAAAAGTTCTCTGCAATTCTTTCATATCTTAAGAAATAACGTCACTTGTTTTAAACTCGGGGACTATTTAAGATAGTGCGTTGGTTCTACATTAGTTTCACTAATGTTTGCTAAAATTTAAAATGTTTTGATTTTCTTACAGTTTTTTAATTTTGATATTTTCACTTCTTTTTTTTTAAAATACAGATACATATAAATTTTAAAAAAAATTTTCATATTTTCTATTTATGACATGTTACTGTTTACATTAAATAGACTATTTTTCACCACTATTTCGTTTTTGTGGGTTCTAATCAGTGGATTAAGTAGAATGTTTTTTTATATATATATACTTTTGGAATACATTGTTTTAAGTTTGTTACAAATTAATTTTGCATATTTAAGTTTATTAAAATATTTCATTTAGTTTATTAACTGTACTTTCTCTTCAATTTTAATTCTGATCATTAACTAGGCAAATAAAGAAGGTATGTACCTTCAAACATTGTATCGTTGTCCTCAGCCTAAGAATTTACATATTATTTTGGCTGCATTACTTCTTTTTTAAACATTTTACGATATTCTTATTTGATGCTTTACTTTAAGTTAGATTCCAGATTTATAGTTTATTATTATTATTATTTACTTTTTTAAACTTTTTTCCCTAACCATCATATAAAAAAATATTGTATTTTATATAGTATCAAACTATTTAATTGGATTGGTGTAAATAACTCCTTCAAAATGAGATAAAAACTAATCTTTCCATGAGCATCCATTATAAACAGGGGTCGGCAACCTGCGGCTCATTGGATGTGAAGCTGCGGCTCGTGAGCCACATACGGTTCATTAGATGTGAAGCTGTGGCTCTTTAGTTCAATATGCAAATATTATTTATTTTATCAAAAAAAAAAAAAAATTTAAAAATCGCCATGAATCTATTAACGAGGATTAGGCCTTCCTACTTGTCTCATTTGCCACGAAAAACTCGCACATAATAAGAAATCAAATTTAGAGAGACACTTCACTACAAAACACACAGTTTGCTAGTAAATATCCAGCCGGTGAAGAACGAAAAAAAGCTGTTCACAAGCTCCAAAAACAAAAACAGTAATCAAGTTCCATATTAAGAAACTGGATGTGTGTGCAATCTACATGTAATGTTAATCTAGCAAGCTTCGCGCGGTTTCACTAGAAACTGCAAAAAAAAGGCAAACCATTCACAGATGATGAGTATGTCAAAGATTGCTTCATACGTGCATCTGAAGAACTATACGTGATTTCAAAAACAAACCAGAAATCTTGAAAAACATCAAAGATTTGCCACAATCCACTAAAACAGTACACGATAGAATTGGTAAAATGTGTTCAAATGTAACATATTTGCAGATGGAAGATATTCAACTTTCTTCTGCCTTATCACTTGTAGTAGAGGAGTCTTGCGACATAAAAGACATGGCACAAGTTGCCTTTTTTTTTTCAGGTATATGTCTTCCCAAGGTCCAAAAAAGAACTAGGATTGCTACCGCTCTCGAGACAAACTAGAGGGGAAGATATAGCGAATGCTGAGCAAAAATGTCTTGAAGACAGTAAGATCGATTTAAATAAAATCGTTTCAATAGCAACTGATGGAGACAGAAGTATGACAAGAAAAAAATAAAGGGGCAACATTGATTCTTCAGAGCAAAATAAACCACGAAATTCTTACGTTTCACTGCATAATACACGAAGAAGCGCTTTGTGCCCAAACATTTCCGGCTGAAATAGTTGAGGTCATGAATTTGGTAATCACAAGAATGTTAACAGCATCTTGTCAAAAGCACTCTACCATCGTCAGTTTAAAGAATTCTTAAACGAAATGGAGACTCAGTATTCCGCGACCTTCTTCTTTACAATAAAGTGCGATGGCTTTCCAAAGGTAAGGTGTTGAAACGTTTTGCTTTGTGCTTGAATGAAATAAATACACTCCTCAATGAAAAGGGCATTAATTACCCTGAATTAGAGAAAGACGAATGGTTGCAAAAATTTTACTTCGTGGTGGATATCACAGCGAAATTAAATGAGCTGAATGTCGAACTGCAAGGAAAGGGAAACCCAGCCTATGTTTTGGTAGAAGAACTGGTTTGTTTCGAAGAAAAATTAATTCTATTTGCAGAAGATATTCAGAACGGTAAATTACTTATTTTCAATTTCTAAAGCAATATCGCGATAACACCAGTGCAACTGTTGACACGAATTACTTCAGCACAGTTATAAAAAAAATTAAAGGTGAATTTGCTGACAGATTTGAGCAATTCAAAAACAACAAAACCACTGCAGCATTCATAGTAAATCCTCTCAACACAAATAGTAACGAAATCCACATTGAGCCATTTGGAATTTATACTGGATCTCTAGAAATGCACCTGATCGATTTGGAAAGTAAAGCTTTGTAGAGTGGAAAATTTATAGAGTTGAAAAGCAAGTTGGAGATCCAGAAATGTAAGTACTCAGCACAACAAAAGTTAACAGCTTTAAAAGAAATGCCACGAGTTGAGGCACTTATATTCGACGCATGGAATAGTCTTCCAAATTGCTACAGTGAGGTGAAAAAATTGGCATTTGGAGTGCTGACTATCTTCGGATCGACATAATCGTGCGAGCAAGCGTTCTGTTGCGTGAATATAATTAAAAGTAAAGTAAGAAGCCAACGAACAAATAAAAATTTGAGTCGTGTATGAAACTTAAAACAAGTTATGAGCCAAATTTATCCAAACTTTCTAAAACCATGTAAAGCCAATGCTTCCCCATTGAATTTGTTTACTCAAATGTATATTATTGTTTTTTATTTATTATTTTTAAGTACAAGTTACATTGTTTAGTAAAATTTAAATTTTCCACTTGAATATATATATTTAACCGTGCAAAGCCATCGCTCCCCTTGAATTTGTTTGCTCAATTGTTTGTTATTACAAGGTAGTGTTCTAAGTTCAATTGTTTTAAAATTTTTTACATAAATAATAAGTAATTATCTAATAATGCCACATATATATTATCTAATTTGTTGTAAAAAACACTACTTACAAATGAATAAATAGATATTTTTTCTGATGAATAAATTTATTAGTTTTTTTTTTTATCAAAAAACTTTATTTATGCAAGTATTATTTATTGTTGGCAAGAAAAAATTTTGTGGCTCTTTAAAAAACTTTGAAATTTTGTAAAGTGTAATTTTTGTCTCTTCCTATACTCATAAGGTTGCCGACACCTGATTATAACGTTTAATTTCGACACAAGATGTAAAAAAAAAAAAAAAATTCTAGAATTTCTTTATTTTGATTTAATATTTATGAAATCTGAAACGAATACATTTTATTATCTATTTATGTTATACAAAACATGCTTTTTTAATTTTGTTCATACTATTATATAGTTTTTTGCCGTTTATTTCATGTATATTTTTATATCGTTTTTTTCAATTTAAAATATTTGATAAAAAAATCAACTAGAATTCAAATGTAACAAAATGAATTTGAAATATGAATGGCTTTTGATAGAAGGAACAGAATTTGATAGAAGAAAGAAAGACTCTTAAAAAGGAGTCTCATAAATATAAGAATTTTTCCTTTAAAAAAAAAAATTATTCACATTTTTTTGTTGGCATATCTTTAAATAAATTATCAAAAAGTAATAATAATAAAAAACTAATGCATGATTATTTTTATCTTACATTAGAAATATGGTTTAAGGTGTTGTAGCTATAAAGCAAAATTTGAATCACAAAGAACATTCTGAATATAAATTATACTAATGATTTTTGAAAAAATGTTAGTAATTTAATGGAACAACCACTGAAAAATACTGTCGCCTATTTTAACACAAAAAGGACTCTAGATGAAAAATTAATAATCCAACTTTAATCGTTTTTGTTGCTAATCATAGATAACTTCTAAAAGTATTTCGCTTCAATCAAAACCCTGTCTTTCTAGTATCTGCCCCTTTTTAGTGCACTATCTCTTATTATGGGACAATTTAACCAAAATCGGTGTTTGTCCCTACATTTACTCACCCACTCACTTTTTATATTAATCAATTTATGTCTTTTTTTTATTGCACGGAATTTTTCTGTTGTACAGAATTATATCACCTCAGACTTCTTAGAATTAAGTTTGAAATGTTTAAATAATATGAGCTTAATCAAATTTTTTTCAATGATAATTTTGACTAACCATAACACATATTTAAGCAATTCATTATATGTTTTACATATATAATGAAATAAGGAAAACAAAAAAAAAAAAAAAAAAAAAATTTCGTAAGAGATACTTTAGAAAACCCTTTTTGGACAAGCGTGCTGAAATCTGTATTTAAAGATTTTACAGTTGGTTAGTAATTTTTAAAACCCTCTATTCTGGTTTTATTCTTAAGATGAAATCAAATAGTATTTTTCTAGTAAATTATAATAATTTGAAATGTTTACTGTTGACCTAAATATCAAAGATTTGCTTGCAAAAAAAAAAAAAAAAAAATACATCTTTAGAATGCATTACTTTGAAAAATGAACCAAGTTGAAGATTTGTATATGCTTAATAATGTCTATTTAAACGAAATGCTTTTTATCGATATTTATATAAGAATATTTCAAAATTTTAATTATATAAGTAAATAAATCTCTTTTAAACAAAAATTAATCTTATCTCAGTGATGGTACGGTATTCTTCCATTTAAAGTAAAACATTTAAGAAATAGCAACAAACTTGTGAAAATAGATTTTAAAAAACAAGGGTATATAAAGTAATATTTAAAGAATTTAAAAAGTGTAAGATAAGAAATCTATTAATATTAATGCGCGTTACAAATAACCAATCGTAACTGGTATTCTCGTCGGTTATTTTTATATTATCATAACTTATAAATAATTATCTATCATTTTAATCAGAACTCTAATATCTACATATTATGATATCTGTAATATCTACACATAAGATGTTTAAGTGCATCAAACAGAGGAACTATAGTTTTAATAGTTTTATAGTCGGTCCTCTGTTTTTGAAATTACAAACAAATATAATGGTAATCAAAAATGGACAATTCAGGCATATTGAAATTGTGAAAAAAAAAAAAAAAGCGCACATTAGAATTAAAAATTAATCTCATATGGAGGCAATTTTGGAACCGTACATTATCGAAGACAGGCAGCAGAATCATTCACATAGCTGTCTAGAGTACCAAAATCCCCTTCTGTCTTAAAATCAAAATACATTTGTAAGTTTTAATTAAAAGTAGTTTACGGATATTAAATTGGAGCAAAATCTCAAATGAAAGTGAGAGTCAATAGTTTTATGTCTCAGTTTTTTAAAATACTAACACAAAGTTTACTAATACAAATTAATCTTAATTTAAATCACTTATTTTTATGGATTTAAGAATTTCAATGTATTGTACATCACATGATTAAGAATTAATTTTTTTGCTAATTGAAAAGAATAAGTATATTTTTAATACTTAGAAAAATATTTGTATAATTAATGTCAATATCTAAATTTGCTCATGTACAATAAAATCCAGTAAACAAAAAATTGGCCACATTTTTGAAGACAACTATTTACCAAGCTGGAGTGTATGTCCTAGAATTTATTTTTGAAATGGACTTTGCTTCATATTTTTAAATAAAACTGATTTTTATGAAAAATAGTTTGAATGTGTGCTGACCAGTAGCGCACACAGGAATTTTTCAAGGGGGGGGGGGTCCGGGATCAAAAGCTCACCAATCTTGTATCATGATCCTTTTGATTTTATCGATTCTCGGGAACAAAACACAATAAAAAACTAATTATTGAATAAATAATTAGTGTTAATTAATAAAATTAATCATTAACAACAAATACTTAATTAAATTTTACGTACTATATACTTAGAATTGTAACCAATCGAAAAAAAATCAAGGGCTTTGAGCGGGTCCGGACCCCCGGGACCCCCCCTTGTGTGCGCCACTGGTGCTGACTGATATAAAAATCTATTGAAAAAGATACATTGATTGTAAAAGTATAGAATTTACAGTATATTGTTGCTTTGATGTACATTATAACACGTTTTTATTTCAAAACCATATATATAACTGCATTAATTTAACTTCATTTCCATTTCAGAAATAAGGAATGAAAAAGAATGAAATATTTTAGTCCTCTCTGTATCAAACCTGGAGATAATTAATTTAAAAATCAATTTGCTTATTTTTATTTCCTATTATTCCGTAACTGATGGTTCGGTTCTTTTTAATCATAGGCAAATTCATATGAAGAAATAATTTTTTTTTCAATCAAATGGTAAATATTAATGTGCTCTTTTCATATACATTCTGTTCTTTGAACAAAGTAATAAAATTATTGAGTCTAAATCAATTTTAAGTGCATGAAATTAATTTATTTAAGTTTAAAAAAATAATTCATAAGGAATTGTATAAAATTCTCAATTTTCCTTGAAGCGTAGTTGTGTAATTTCCTATTCATTTCAATACACTTTCCTAAGCGATTCGAGCAATCTGTCTCATTTTTTTAATAAATAAAGCTTCTAAATGTTGCATTGTAAAATATTTATTAGTTATTTGTTATGGCGATACGTTTTATTTTTTTTATAAACGCTCACATAGTTAATTAGCATGATTTCACTGACCTTCGAATTCTTCATCCACATCAGTTAGAAATAATCCTATATGTATATCCATTCCAGTTTAAAATTTCAGGATAATCGAAATTTTAAATACCTTTGCGACAACAATATAAATTCGAAAAATAAATATATATATATAAATAAATAAATATCAATCGAAAATACACATTATGCACAAAAAATTATTCAGCAGCGTATACTATTTTAAATCTCCAGGAGAAAGAGGAAAAATCTGTTTCAGCCTAAGATCTTAGAGAAAATTTCACTTTTTTCGAGCAAATAAATCAAAATTAACAAAAAAAAAAATTTCTTTCAAAACATTCTTCATTATCTCGAACAATCGTACCCTAAGCCGCTAAGCTTAACCCTCAGAGACCGAACTAAAGTAATCTACTTTAAAAATAATTACACCGACCGAAATATCGGTTGATAGTATCATTATCCTTAACTTGCGCTCCGATTTCGAAACCTAATCATCACCCGACAAAGGGGGAAGACCCCTCTTCAACGTGATTGACAGGTAAATGAACCAATGGGCGATCGGTAGGAGGGTACGAGCATCTGCATCCAAGTGTAGCGAAGAGTGGCGAGAGCGTGGATGGGACAGTAAAAACCGAGTCGGCTCAGTGAATACACTCCGCCCTCGAAAACTCGCGCGAAGGCAGTCAGTCAACTAAGCATAGGGACAGAGCCAAACACGTGCATATGTATCCCGGGCAAGGAAGAATGGGTGAGTAGACATTTATAGAGAAAGATAATTTTTATGGGATTTTGAGTAGATGTGGGAAGAATACCAAAGAATTGATTCCCCGAAGAATTAAGAATGGTTAATTAGTAGTATTGAATGTTTTTGTTTAGAAAGTATTGATATGCACGTTAAAATTACTGGCGATGTACTAAAACTTTCGTGAACTTGAACTTTAAGTTTGATAGAATGGTCTTAAAAATATTTAAAAAAATCGCTTTAATGGAACTTGAAGTAATTTGCAGGTTATGTCTTCTTAAAAACTATTTCGATTTTTTCCCCCTTTTGAATAAGCATTGTGTACATCTTTGAAGAATTACAAATCACATGTCGCAAGTTGACATTTGAGTAAGAGAACTGAAGGACTAAAACGGATAATTTTGAAGGACGTAACTTGAAACAGATAGACAGAAATTCCTCAAAAATTATTCGGAAATTTGATAGCATAAATTTTATTCATTATTTTGTAATTATCACACACTTGTTCATAAAATCGATAATTTTATATATTACTTTTGAAAGATTTATCTTATGATTTTGAATCACCTTGTCATTCAACTGAAGAGTAGATTGTAAATAAATATCTAAAAATCGTCAGTAAATTTATGAATTTATTACATTAAAACATTTGAAAGATAGAAAAATTTTTATAAATGAATTTTTATTACTTGACAAGCGTTGAAGAAATATTATGGACTATCTGCATAACAGTTTTATCAAAGATTTAAGCTAGTTTCCTGATTATGATTCTAAATAATTTCACTTCACATGAAATGGACGCGTGGGAAGCCCAAAAAATTATTCTAAATTTGCTTAGATTCATTCCGGTCTTAAAAAGAGGCCACTACACGTAGTACTTTTTATCCTTTTAAAATAGGTAATAAATATAAAAAATTGTATTGGATAGTCCCCATATCTTTTTAATACATAATGCCCTTTCAATCAGTTTTGGACTTCTATCTAATAATTCCGGTTAATAATTTTTACATGACATTAATTAGAACAGTTTAAATGTGAGTAAAGGATTTGACTTTAATGAGTCTACGTTCTTTTTAAATTGAAGATCCAAAAAAATATTATGAGTTAAACACAGTTTTTTTCTATCGCTTTGAAACAATATGAATATTGGAATTATAGCAATTTTTAAGCCGATAACTGTTAGTCTTGATATATCTGAAAGATATATATTAGTTTGTATGGAATGCACTGTAAGAAAAATTTTTTAAATATTATTTCAGGGAGCTTCGAAATTATTTTGGAAACCATTATTTTTATAAATGTAGCAATTTATATAAATTTTGTTTCTTTACAAAAAATCCAAAAATTCAACGATGGTTAATACTATAATATAATATTTTCCTTGGAATTGCTATTACAATATATCTTCACTTTAAATTTTAATCTCAATTCCAATTCAGAGAATATAACTACTCGAAGTTGAATTAACGCATCTTTATTTTAATAGATTATTTGTGTGCTTATTGATAATAATCTCAAAAGAATTGGATTAAAAATTAATTGATTAAATTCTTTAATAAAATTATTTCAAAAACTTCCAAAAATTTGGTATTTTTTAAAATATAATAGTTTAAAAACTGTTTTCTACACTTTGAAATTTAAAAACAATAAAAATATTAAATTTTATCTTGGGACGTTTTATATAATTACTTCTTTAACTTAAATTCTTGCTTCCGAAAATTATTTTTAAATATAATTCAGTAATAAATTAAAATGAACAGGAATAAATTATCGAAAAATATTACTAATAAATTTTAGTATTAGTTAAAGAGCTGCAGATTTTTATAAAATAGTAGTTTTAAGTATTGCCTGAATTTTTTTTTTTTTCATCAATTTTTATTTTGGGATAACAAGTACTTTAACATTATAACTGTTAAATAACCAGCTCCTTCTTTCCTAATTTAATAGTTTTATAGCTCAAACTTGCTTTTTTTGACCGGGTAAAAGACAATAGTAAAATGTCGTATGTAATCAGCTGTTGAGTTTTTAAGTTGTACAAGTCCTTTAAACTTTGTTTAAAAATTGTGTAAATATTGATCTTATATTTTTGTCGTTTATAAATTTTCAAAAAACAAACGTATCATTTTTAAATTTCCCCTCCACCTTTCATTGTCGAATAAAAAAAAAATCTGAATTCAGTTTTATAAGTTGTAATTATTATTGATGTTAGAAAATTTTGTGTGTGTTTTCAGATATTGGTAAAAAACAAAAAACAAGAAAATTAAAATTAAACTTTGTTAGCAATTTTGATACTAATATGAAAACAAATACTATTTACTTTTCATTATATTTTTATTGTTAAAAGTGCCAAATTCAGCTATAATTCATAATTTTTAATTTGTTGCGATTGATCGTAAAAATATTAATATTTTTTGTAAGAGAGAGAATTTGAGTTTCATTAATTTTTTATTTATTTTAATGTCAATTTTAGAATATGTTAATCATTGAGGAATTGCCATGTATAAAGTGTATTTTTAACATTATATATTTTACCATTATTTTAATGTAATAATTGCTCAATCTTGAATCATCTAACAGAAAAGATGTTACTTAGATATTGTGGAACTGGAATGCATTATTGGATAATGCGTGAATTGTTTGAATCGAAACAGCACCTAGTGTAGGTTCAACAATTAGGTTTTGCGATTGATACTTCTGTAATTATGAAAAATTTCCCACATTTTAACTTTATTTTTACTACCTTCAAAAGTGTTCTTCATAATGATTTTTTCATTCAGTTTAGCTACTGAGAAATTATATGAATCAATTTTTAAAAGAATTAGCCTGATGCTTGTATTTTTTCTTGTTTGATACATTAAGAAAACGTTGGAATCAACTGTATCCATAGTTCTTAAGAAAATAAAAATGCTATCTTCCAATTATTTTCTTATTATATAATAACGTAGAACCTAAACGTGATTTTCATCCATAAATAAAGTGTTACATTTTTTTAGTTCTATTGACAAGTTTAATTCTGTTTAGAAATGAAATAACGCCAAGGTTTTTGCTACCCAAACAATTGAAACTGTCACTGAATTTTTTTTTTTTAAAAAGAATGACGAGAGCTCAAAGAATATTGTTCAGAAATGTTAAAATATTTTATTCATAGAATTTAAACAAAAACTTAGTGAAAACAGTTGTAAATAATATTTAATTAATTTTCTATTGAAGCTTTTAATGGTATTTGATGAGGTATTTTTTTTAGAAGTAAGAGTATCTGGATATTTTTTTTTCTGTCTAATTTTACTTTAGTTCAAACCGTTTGTGACGTTAAACTCTTCTTCAAAGAATATTTTAAACAAATTTTTCAATTTTTTTTAAATAGTCCAAAGATTATTTGAAGGGAGTATTTTTTTAGTAACTGCCTTTATTGCAATATTTGAATCAATTATCAGTCTTAGTTCAGAGATTTCTTGAGAACTATTAGAGATAAACTATTTATCTTAGAAAACATATATTGGATTTCAAAATTTAGAGTTCTTTATTGAAATAGGCTTTTCATGAGCATTGCGATTAATGAATTTTTAATTCATTTCATGAAAACTTTATAGTTCCCAGGCATAGTCATTGTTTAGTAGTAAATCATCACATTCTGCGCGTAAACTTTTTCGTAGATTGCCAGCAATCTTTATTGGCATCCATAAAATTATTTATTCATAATGAAATTTTTCTTTTTTAGACAGATTTTTTACAAAAAAGAAATAAATGTATTTATTTAAACAGTTACAAGCCTGTAGTTGGATTTTTTCGTAATTGTAATCCTCTCCGTCCGTTTGAATATATTTTCAGGAAGAATATAGGCAATAAACTGCAACAAGTCATTTATGTGTCCAAATTCTTTAAATTTAAAACGATATTTATCGAATTTTTTTAAAACCCACAGTCTGTTCATTCAAATACTATTTTTGTACTTCAAAAATTGCACATATATCTTATTTGTTTAACAGGTGAATTGGAATTTTTTAAAAATCGTAGTGTGTACTTAAAACCAATTAATGTTATCTAAAGATAAATAAGGACAAAACATCCTGAAACGTTTTCATGATGAATTCTTACTTAGTACATCATATAATCACTTATACAGTGAATTCTCATTTCGGATAACATTTCTGTGAGACATTACGGAATTTTTTTTTAAAAAAAATTCTAGCGTAATATCTATATATTTTCAAATTATTCCCGAATTTTGAATTTCTTATAAAATTATGTTAATAAAGATTTATAGATGTTTTACTACTTGAGAATTCATAAATCATTGATTCATCTGATTGCGAATGGGTTTTTAAGGATTTACGTTGTAATAATCTATAATTACAATTAAACCACAATGTTACTTATAGTTCATTTATTAATGAAAAAGAGTACCCTTCGGTTAGTCAAAGCATTAAAATATATTAATAGTGATTTACATATCGAAATTTATATAGTTTAAATTTCTTTTACTGGAATAATCAATTTCAACACCTGAGAGTATATATCTAATTTTTTTTTTTTTTTTTTTTTTGATGTTTTGTACCATCTACCAGTGGTTTTAAATTTTCTCTGCAAACTTAAATGTATGTGTGATGCTTTTTATTTATAAATACCAAATTTAAAATCTTATTGATAGTTTAATAATATTAATTTCAGAAATGATTTTCTTAAATTTTGAAACTGAAGTCATAATATGGAATTTTAGAATGCATATAAATATTACACTTGAAACCCCCAAAGTAAAGAATCATGGCAAAAATTGGTATAAAAGTTTTTGAGTAAATTTACTATACACTGTAAAGTGTATATATATTTATATATCTATATTAAACTTACCAAGATTTATATAATTTGCCATAAGAATTTTTACAGATGTCAACTGGAAAATAAAGTTTAGAATTTTGTTTTAAATTCTAAGGGAATTCTTTAAATACAACCTATATATATATATATAATTTCTCTCTCTCTCTCTCTCTATAAATCGATTTTCTTAAAAAAAATAAATAAACTGTAGTTTATGTCCAATAGTCATTATTACTTAATGAAATAGTTATTTTTTACCAGCACAGTGTTTTTTACATTTAATATCATAATTGGTTTCAATTTTTTGGTAATAATTGTAATCCATTGTAAAATTATTTATAATTAAAAAAAATGAGATCACATGGAATTTCCAACAATAGATTTTTTACTGTTTATAATTAACTAATTATAAGTAATTACCAGTAATCTAAAATGTAAAAATTTAAATTTTTTATGAGATTATTTTTAAAAATGTAATTTGATCCAATAAACAGACTGTTTTTTTTCTACTAGATTGCCATCCAATTCAAATCTAACTACTTAACTGCAAACGGCTAAAAAAAAAAAAGTAATGTGATATTTTACATTTTTGAGTTTTTAACTGATAAAATCCTTGTAAAATGTATTTAAAATTCTTAACTAATCTAGATATATAGAAAAAATGCTTATAAATAAAAATATATTTTAATATTTTAAGCGAATTATTGACATTTCAGTTCGAATTCTTTGTATTTAAAACGATAAATCATTTTTATAAAATTGAAATTTACACATTATTCAATATTATTGAATCACATTTTTTTTTTCAGAATTATTGCAGAAAGTTTGCATTTTAAGGATTTTATCAAACATTTAATTGTATTAATTAATGAACTGGAATCTAATACATCAAATATGTACAAATTTAACACGTTCTACTAACAATGAAACAATTGTTATTTTTCATCCAATAATACGAAGAAAAGAATTTCGGCAAAACTGATATTAAGATGAAAACACTAACACTAAAAGAATCAAACATTTTAAATGCTATTACTATATTTATCTTGTTTTGTGAAGAGTAATTTGAAAATAATAATAATAATAATAATCGAGACAACAACAGAACTTTCGAATCATTCAGTTTTGACCCATAAAGATAATTATTGATTGTTTAATTGAAAGCTATGCTAGTCACTGTTTCGTCTTCATTATTCTATACAAGCTGTATTGCTGAATAGTTAAATCTGCATATCGTTGACTAAAATACTCACTAAAAAATTGAAGCAAGCCCATTTTTGTTACTTTTTTAAAATTAAAACTAAAACTGATGTGATCGTTACAAAACATACTTTCTTTAATACTTTATTATTAATAGGCACAGACTTCTTTAATACTCTTTTGAAGGGTTATACATATACAGACAAATATAAACTTTACATATCTTATTTTATCATTTTCCATAATTAAATATAAAAATAAATTTAAAAATACTTTTTAGATAAGTGAAGTAACGCAAGGCACAAATATGGGAATAGGACTCTAATGCTTTAATTTAATACTATTAAAAAGATCTTAAAAATTATTCAACACTATTTTTGTGTGATTAAAGTTAGCCATAATTTTTTTTCAAACGTTGAGTCATGATTACTGTACAATTAAACAGCTTTAACTAACTATTAATAAGAACGGAAATATATATATATATATATATAGCTTATATTGTGAAGAAAAGAAATATATACAAGGGAGAAATTTAACTATAAATCTATATCTACATATATGTGTGTATATTCATACATAGCACAGAAATTTACAAAAATTACTGATATATGAGACGTTTATTGAATTTCAATATTTTATAAGGAAAATTCTAACATTATGCCAATTTATAGAAGTTTCCATGTTTTTAAGAATTCAACCTAATTCTAAAAACTCCAATTGAACTGATTTTTTTGCAAATAACTAGGAATCGAAATACAAAAATTAAATTAATTCAAATACACGACATCATTAAAAAAGCATTTAGTGACATTTATTCTTGAAGAAAGTTATTCAGTAAAAATTATGTAATACTTATAGTCGTTCTAAATTATAGTTTTAAAAAATTAAAAATGTATTCAGTTATTCGATGCACTATTTTTACACGCATACAATGAAAGATATGAGTTAATACATGCGGTAAAATTCATTTCTTAATGTCTTTTTTCGCTTTTCTATGTGTGAGATGTTTGTTCAATTAAAGCACACATTTGAAATTTAGTAATCAAGCCCTTAACCTATAAGAACATTTTAACTGTCACTTAAAATTTATTACAAGTTTCCTGGCTGTGGAAATCTTTTAACGGTGGAGCTTTTATTGTAGCAGTAGTAGTAAAAAAATCCTGAGCAATTTAAACGTAAAGGAGTTTTTTGTAATATTAATATTTTTAACGGTAAATTTAGAACTCTTTCTTTAAATTCTCAGCATTACAGAATGTTAATAATTTTTAAAGCTAAGCTACAAACTTCATTATTTCGGGAATGAAAAGAACAATTATCTTATTACAGGATTTTTAATTCCTGTAATTTCATAACGTATTTTTAACACGCAACAAAGCAATTTTCGGTACAAAATTACTTTGAATTCTAAATCTGTGTAATTCCAAGGAATTCACTCAAGCTGTAGTTTTTTTTTAATTCGAGCTAAGCTTCACACGAAGTAAAAAAGAAAAGCAAGAATTTTTTAAGTTAACTTAAAGAAAATGTATTTGAACCTAATATAATATCTTTTGATAACAGTTAATGCATGTAATTTAAGTAAATTACCTAATATAAATTTAGGTAATTTAAGTAATTTAAATTTATAGGTGAGGTGTATTTAATATGTGAACTGAATGAATGAATTAAATAAAACTTAACCCAATAATTTTTATTAGAGAAGACCTTTTAAACATTTTCTAAATATTTCCAAGGAATTCTGTGCGGCATAGGAAAAATCTCACCTTACATTTTATGCTCCATATTTTAAATTCTGCTTTATAAAACTGATATGCAAATTTATAACTAAGATCAAAAATTTCGTCACAAAAATTTTATTACTAGCGCAAAATTTTCCTTGCATGTTAATGATATTTATTACAACAGATTATTGTTTTCGCATATTAATCGGGAAAACATTGATACAATGCACAAATATGAAAAAAAAGGATGCATGAATAGGTATCGCAAGATAGGAAATAAAATATGTGTTACAGAAACAATTACAAATGCTTCTGCTGATGCATTTTGAAACACTTCATTGGAAATTATAATTCAAAAATCGCTTCCACATCAGTACGAAATAAACAGTTTTCATACATTTTAGTTATTACGAAACAAATATGAAACTTAAATGCTTACTAATGCAATTTTTAATATGGTTTCGCAAAATTATAATGTGTTATGACTGAAATTTTTTGAAAAGGAAAACGCAGCACATTCCCATTCCATTCGAAGCGCAGCCAGAGGATATTTTGTTCTTTTTTTGCATTCCGCAAGCTTAGTGACAAATTGATTGGAGATTACACTCGTGCCAACAAATTTGTGGGGAGAATGAGTGCCTCAAGATAAAAGGCACATCTTGCGTCTTAAGGAGAAGAGGGGAAAAAATGTTTTCCTCCTCGTGTCCTCCTCGAGACAAACTTGTAACTCAAAGTTGTTCGCTTTCTTTGTTGAAATGAATCTTGCGTAATCCTCAAAATACCGAGACCTATCCTTCTTGTTACCTAACGAAGAATTGTGTGCTGCGTTTGTATTTTGTAAGCTGCAGAGCCTAAAGTGGCGTGTTAAAATTGCGGGCTCCTTAGAGAAATAATTCAAGTGAAACTTTAAAATTTTTCTTTCGGTAAAGAGGTAGTATGCTTGTTTGGAGTCTTAAAATTTTTTTTTAAATGTAGGAGCAAGAAAACTTCATGAAATTACTCGATTCAGTAGCGTACACAGAAATTCTTCAAGAGGGGAGGGGGGGTCCAGGGTCGAAAGTCCACTATTCTCGTATCATATTCCAATATTCCCAATATATTCTGATTTAATCAACTTTCGGGAACAAAAAACAAAAAAATTAATTATTGAATGAATAATTAGCATTAATCAATAAAATTAATTATTAATAACAAATGCTTAATTAAATTTTACGTACTATAAACATAGGATTATATAATCAATCGAAAAGAAAAATCAACAGCTTTTCGGGGGTGGGGGGTGGACCCGAGGACCCACCTTGTGTGCGCCTCTGACTCATTTCAAGGGTAAATTCATTTATGTATATTTTTCTTGCAGAGATATCATGAGTTTAAGCCTAGTACCGCGCTGAAGACCCTGCAGTGTAGAGGGAACGATGTATGTTAAATCTGTCGAGGCTCGAACGTCCTCCCGTTAGTGTGGTGTGAAAGTTAGAAGAGGGGGGTGGGCTGCCAGTTCAGGTGTCGTCTTCCTCACTTGACCAGAATTTCAAATTACGAGGTCCGTTGCCAATAGCTCTTGTGTAGTCTTATAGTGCGAAGCTAATATGCACTCACTCACTCTGTAGAAGTGTCTTGAAGTTCGATGTTTAAAATAATTGTTTAATTTTTGTTAACAGTTATCTTTTTTTTAGAAAAATAAAGAACATTATTTGAGAATGTAAGATTTTTAAAATCTTCAATCGATTTGTAGACGTTCTAAAAACGACTTAATAAAGATTTTGGGCTCATTTTAGTCATTTTCATTAAATTAACCTAAAAGCTTCTGCCTTTAGCGTTTAACAATAAATGTAATCTTATTGTACTATCTGCTAGTTATGTGTATGCATGACTAATTTGCTAATTTATTTTGAGACTTAAAACATCTAAAATAATCAAAAATTATTTATCATATCTGTTTCTTCCTTCAGCCCTCGATAAGTTCTACTTATCGATAACTGAAGGATTTAAAATCATAGTGAAGTATTGAAGAAACCCCATTTGCACAATTATAGGTATTACTTTTTTCTTCTAAAATATGGACAGAAATTAGAATGTTGTTTTGCACTTCACGCAATAAATAAGACTGATCAAAGAATGGTTTTTTTTTTGTTTTTGTTTTTTTTTTGTTTTGTTTTGTTTTTTTAGAGCAATTTTGATGCATATAAAAAATAAATACGGGAAATGCATGTATATATTGTCAAAAATTCCTTTAAATGATACAATATTTTTACTTTTCTCATAGCACTGATTTTGCTTAGTATTATCAACATTATTACAAAAATCAGCAACAATTTTTATTTTTACTTAAAAGAAATCCAGAGAATTTCTCCTGTTGCTAACAAGAACAATGTCCTCTTGAAAGAGACAAACATTGAATAAAAAACTACAAATGCTTTATATAACACATATATAGTTAGGTACAGACATTATATTGCTATTCATAAATTGTTAGACAATAAGGTTGATTTAATTGCATAGTAATTTTTCTATATTTTGAGATAACGAGAGATTGTGAACAATGTATAGCATTCTTATTATTTCTTTTTTTGCCTCCGATAGAAAAATACTCTTAATGGCGAAGAATATTTTACTAAAATTTACAGTTTTTTGCCACTTTTGTTTTACATGGCATTTAGAACCTTTTACAAATTGTAATAGTTCTTTATTTACAAAACTAGAGTGAAACTTTTTTTTTTTGATATGGCATATATATCTTAAAAGATTTATTAAAAAAGGGATTTTCAAAAAATATGCTCAACGATCAAAATTCACTGGTTTAAAACGCAAGGAGAAACGTTATTTCTTGACAGTATTAACTTTTTCGTATATAGTTTAATTTTTGACAATGCAATCATTAAGTTTTTTTTTTAAATTTTGGTTTATTAAGTTTTTCTAACTTTTTTTCATATAATTAATTACAATAATTTCTTTTACGCGAGTAGACTACTATTTTTTTAGTTTTAAGAACCGGACGAGATGGCATAAGAGTTTTTAAAAGACTTTTTAAATACATTAAAGCTTTCCTTAAGATGTCTGATAAACAGCATTACTTAGGTTTTAAATGAATACTGAAACCATTTCTAAAAACTTGATATGTAATATGTGTATACACACAAACATACTGCTGAGATATAAAAGCATCCGGAAATTTCCTTTTAAATACATATAACCGTTTGCGAACTTTTATCAAATATTTTTACGACATACATATGCATATGGCTACAATCAGGAAAATATTTCATTTTATAATCTAAAAGTAAAATTGAATTTTTACTTCGTTGTTTTTGCCAAATGTCGAGTGTAATTAAGCAATGAATAGCAATGAAATTTCTGCTACAAATACATGTGAAATGTAAAAACTTTTCAAAGATGACTGTTAATGAAAAACAATATTAGTTGATTGACTCTAAAGATCTAGATCAGGGGTGGCCAACCCAAATGACCTTGCTGGCCACTTCGGAGAAACATTATAATCTCGCGGGCCGCACATAAAAATATGTATCTTTATATCAGATTTGGAAACAAAAAAACAACAACAACAAAAAAAACATTTATTGGAGTGAAAATTTAAAACAGAATGAATTATAATTATTGTTTTCATTATCTTTCATGCATACAGACATAGATAATATATTAATGTTTTTATAATATAATAATGCAATGATCAAATAATGTTTAAAATATTACAGATGCCATTTTCTTGAAAATTACGGTGTGTGTGTTCCTTTTGAATTGATCTGTTGTTACTCATTGCTGAAATTTGATTGTGCTGTCATTCGCAAGCGATTAAGTATACATTGCCCTTTATCTTAACCGTCCTGAATATATATTTTTTTTTTAACTTTAAGAAACATCTCTGATTGCCTCTTGCTTTTTGAGCATTCCAAACAGAAAAGGAGGAGGAGAAATGAAAGTCGCACACGCAGAGAATCATGTACCATCCATAGTAAAGGATATGCACAATGCAATTCAGAATTTATTGAAAAAGTAATTTATTATAGTAAAATCAAATGTAACTGTTTGATAAAACATAAATCTATTTTAATCTAAAGGACATTTCTATCATCAAAAAGGATTCATTTTAAAACAAGAACAGGTAACAGGCAAATACACATTGTAGATTTATATATATATACATAAATTTCCTCTCAAATAAATTTCAAAATAAAAAAACTTTAAAAACCAGATATTTAAAAATTTTTTAAAAAGAGTCGTCGGGCCGCGTGTTGGACATCCCTGATCTAGATAATGTAATGTGTATGTGTTGACCGTTTTCTTTATTATGGTGGTGGTGTATTATGAATTTTTACCAATGGTGGATTAAAATTATTCATTAAATATTTTGCGAGAAGTAATTTTTTGAATAATTGAAATGGGGTGAGATAACTCATAGGTTTGGCATCACGATAATGCACCTCCTCACAACACCGTTATTATTCTTCATTTTTTGACTAAGATTTGCACCAACATGGTTCCACAAACTTCACTTCAGCTGATCGGTGCCGTGTTGCTTTATCATATTTCATATTTTTTTTTTATCATTCTCCCTTTTCGTAGCGACGGCTTTCAAACTATTGATACAATAAATCAACATTTGAAATACAAACTTCAAAGAGGTTCCACAAAAATGATTTTAAGGCACGTTTTGAGGATTGGGAATGGCATTGTCAGAAATACATTGAAGCCAGATGAGATAACTTAGAAGGAAATGTAATAAATTTGGACCATTACATTGGTACCCTTTGTTTAATGGTAGCATTCTGGGTACTTCTTGATCTTACCATTTATATATGTGTGTGTGATAGAGTGTTCATTTTATTAAGACATTTTTAGTGTAATATATATATATATATATATCATTTTTATGTAGTGACTCACATAGACTTAGAAATTCTAAAATATTTATTCTTACAATACTTATTTTACAATAAAATTTTATTTTATGATACAGTTATCTTAAAAGGAAAATTCAGAAGATATTTCTTCGCTCAAAGATATTTTGTAACTTATATATAATCTATTAAAATGATCTTTTGATTATTGCTTAAAATTATTCAATAAATGAACTGAAAATATCTTATTTTAGAGGTATATAAGAATTATAAAACTGGTGTAATAATATGAAATATAATTAATTTTAATTAGAAATATTTGATTCAGTTTTGTAGGGTGGCTTTAAACATTTCTCTCTCTATATATGTATATATATAAAAGCCTTTCGTGTGGTGATGTAATAAATTTATTTATATCTCACACACCAGAACAGTAATATAAAGGCAGTAAGTCCTGTTCAATATTATGGTTACGAATTGGAAAAAAGGCTCAATTTTCAGTTCAATCAAACACTTCAAGCTCAAAGATTAACATGACATTACATCATAAATACGTATCTGAAAATTGAAGGAGCGCGTTTGTATTAGAGCTACATAATACATGTAAAATACAGTTTTATAATTTGAGCACTGAGTATGAACAGTTGTATAATTTGTATGATGGGGAGTTAGTCCACCGTTAGGAGACACGAGGTACCCCCCTAGTAAATTTAAAAGAAATATATTTATTTTAATAGAATATAAACTAGTTATTTTAAAAGAAAGATAATCTTTTGTAAAATTTCTTATTTTCATTAAAACAAAATAGCAATTTATTGACGCAAATGGCTATTTTTCCATTTATAACTGTTGATTTTAATAAGGGAATTTAAAGTATCTCTTGGATTGGGATATTTAATATTAAGTGATTTGATTTCATTTTAATTTACCTCGCACTGTAAAGGAACATAAAACCTATTAGCGACGGACCTCATAATTTTGTTCAACATTCAAGTGACGAGGATGACACCTGAACTGGCATCCCTTTCTCAAAATTTCCACACCACGCCCACGGAAGGATTGAGTGTCGACAGACTGAACGTGCATCAACCCCTTTACACTGCAGGTATTCAGCGGCATAGGTTTCGAACCCGTGACTCGATTGATATTAAGTGAAGACAGATATATATAAAAAAAACGCATGCGTCGTAATTGAAAATAATATGTAAATCACATAACCCTTTTAAACTCTGGATATGATCTATTTATTGAAGTTTCTGACAGACGATGAAATGTAAATTTGATATAAGTAATCATGTCAATCAAAGGATTCCTTCTCTAAACAGTGCTAAAATCTTCTTTAATCTCAATCAAAAGCCGACAAATATCGATGAAACTGCCTAATGCAATCATCTGGCTCATTCATCAGTTAGCCTTTTCCGTCAGCGCAATGATCAGGATAAGAGATCAGACGTGGGACTCAGAAATGCAGCTGTTAATCAAACACTTCAATCCCATCTTTCAATCACATCTTTCGTGGGATTCGGAATCGTGATAAATCATGCGATGACTGACAACGAGAATTGGATTTTGTAAATAAAAGGGGTTGGGGAAAGTGGATTGCTAAATTTATCATCTGAAATTACTTTTTAATGGGAATAATATTTCTGATATTTATCTAATGAACGGTGCGCTTTTTTTTGTATAATTTTTTATTCAATCTGATGAAAACTTGAATTATCTTATTATGTATAATTCGTTAGCATAAGAAAATCAAAGGAAATCCATTGGCTGGCAGTGACACCATTAAAATGAATATGAATTTGTTCCTTTTCATCTCCCCATTCCCATGATTCGTCAGTTTTGAGATATTTAAAGAATTTCAGAAGCATAATTGATTTTTTGAGCTACGGATTTCCTTTGTAATAATTTTATTAATTTCAATATTAGTGAAGAAAAATCTTAGGTAATTCCACTACGCGTACACCCCAACTGTTTATCTAAAATTTATTAATGACATCATTAAATTTTTCATTATGATTACAATTCATACGTCTCAAAAAAAGTTTTAATTTCTTCTTATGTCTATATATATATATATATATATATAGATATATAGATATATATATATTTGCCAATGTTCAACTTCTCAAAGAGAACCCAAAAATCGACATAATCTTTAGATTCAGGATTTGTAAGTACGTAATATTCGTTATACATTGAATTTTAATATTATGAGAAAATTAAACATAATTGTAGCAAATTCTGCGATTACTTAGGTTAGTTAAATAATGTTTGTTTCTTCATGGCCTTTTTTAAATTTCGCTTCAGGAATATTATTATTTACGGTGAAACTTTATGCACGATGTTAAGATTGCAATAATCTAATGTTTTTTTATTTAACTCAGTAATTTAATTTAAATGCTAATAAGAAAGTCGCGGAAATAATTGATACTAAATTACTTAACCCCTTAACTGCCGATTATAGGTTGCGCAATTCGCTCCCCAATGTCACCATTTTTCATATTGGTGAGTATGCGGTTTATGGGGGGAAGGAAACGAATAAAAATAATAAGCAAATCCTTCTCTGAAATAAGTATTTCCTTCGCAAACTCTGATAAGGTCATTTTATTGCTTCGGAATAATTTTACTGGTAGCAGCTCAAAGAAATAAAATTGTACTTCGGCAAGACGTAAATATACGCCCAGGGTGTTTATGCAACGGCTGATCCTGACGTATATATACATCGAAGTCACTTAAAGGGAACATTAGTAAAACACATTCTAAGTTGAGAATTTTTCAAATTTTTGCTAAATTTTACATTTAGCCAGAATTTCAAGTACCAAACATATGTTAATTTTACAATTTTTACTTTAAACTTAAACTTAACGTTACATAACGTAAAATTAACCAATGTAGTTTCTGAAGATATACTATCTCACATTCACTTATAGCTTATAAATTTATTATTTCACTGCTTAACATCTGCATAGAATATGTAAGTAGTATTTTGCAAAAGCTGATTCCTTGTTTTGCTTTGAAATTTTAATAACAATAGTTCAATTAATTTTTATTGATTGTTGATTATATATTGTGCTTAAGTTAAGCTCTATTTTTTTCTTTATGCTTGTATTGATAAATTTTGATTCTGGGTGATAATTATCAAAGTTTTAATATTTAACTCTTTTATACTAATTTTGATTGATTTTGGTACGTTTGACTTTTAGCACCACATTTCAAAGCAACTCAAGTGCTATTAGTATCAGCTATCAATATTTATGAAGACAATTTAATTCAGTATTGGGTGTGATTTGATTTTAATTTACGTCGCCCTTTAAAGCAACTCGAAGGCTATTGGTGATGGACCTAGTAATTTTGAATCATGGTCAAGTGACGAGGACGACACCATTCAGTATTAGGAAAGACATTTTAATTTAACATTGGAGAAGATTGCTTCGTTGTGTGTGTGTGGTTGGTTGTAAGAGGTACAGAGTGACACAAAGGCTATTATCTCCAAAGGAAGATAATTTAATTGAGTATTGGTTAAAACAAACAAAAAAAAACTGATTTAGTATCGACTGATTGCATGATTGCTTATTAACATCGAAATTTGAAGCAACATGAGAGCTATTGGCAAAGGATCTCTTAATTTTGAACCTCTGTCAAATGAAGAGGCCAATACCTGAAACACCCCCTTTACAAGCTTCAACACCATTCCATTGGGGAGAATTAGAGCTTCAGCAGATTTTACGCGGATCATTTCCTCTACAAGGCAGGTTTTTAGTGACATCAGGACTCAAATGCACAACGGCGGCCCCAAGTGTGCGATCAAAACCGCACGGCTATAGCACCCACTAATTCAGTATTGAAAAATACCATTTAATTCAACATTGATGAGGACTTATATGTAGTATTGACGAAAACAATTTTATGCAGTATTAACGGAAACAATTTTATGCAGCATTATTGAGGACAACTTGATCCAGTATTGAAGAGAATTTGACTCAGTATTGAAGAAGGTCACTTAATATTGATTGAAATCCGAAGATAAATTGTGCAAAGCTCATGATTCAGAAAAAAATATTCTTCCATCCTTAGAAGTTAGCTTAACATATGTATAGTGAACATAAAAACTAATAAAGTGATTATTTTTCTAAATCTTTAAATTTTATTTTCAATAATACTATTCACTTTGAATGGCATTTTTTATTTTTTACATTTATCGTAGAAGTGATTAGTGAAACACTATCAGGATAAATAGATTTTAAAATTCCTTATAATTATTTGCTGCTGGAAGTGTTTTATTATTATTATTATTTATTTACTCGGGAGAATGAGGGTCTCTCAGAGGGCTTAGAGCTACCAACTTGTCCAAGAGAGATACAGGAAATAATACAAGAAACAAGATAGGAAATATAAAAAAGGATAGGAAATTTATATAAAAAAATAAAATGAAATAAAAATTGCAAAAATGAATTTATATAAAAAAAAAATTCCTATTTTAAAATCTTGAGGATTTGAATCTATACATAAAATAGTATCATATATTTTTCGAAAAAATATATGTAGTACTTTTAGTAATTAACACAGTGGCCGTTGCGAAGGCGCTGAACGCGTTCATCTCAATGTATCTCTCAACGTTACGGACTCGCTGCATGCGTGCATCTGGATTTTACACTGTTTCAAACGTTACAAACGGGCGTATTACTTTCAAAAATAGTTATGTCTTTTGCTAATAAATAGCAGCATTAGACTGAATGATGGAGATTCAAATACAATATTTCACGAGAATGAGTACTTAATTTTTATATGTGAAATGGCGTCGGTTTGAGGTGGGTTTATACATATCGCTTTTTTTAAGAAAATATATCATACTCAAGGAAATTTCAAACAAATCATCTGTTTAATTTGTAAGTTATATTTATTCATTCTTTAAAAAATATATTTTATTTAATTAGTTCTAATTAGCTTTATTAACTAATTATTATTACATATTATTATTTATTATTTTAATTATTTGATTAGGGTTAGATAACAACAACTATACTAAACTCACGTTTCTAGCAGGGGGGGGGACGCTTTCTCCAATACAAACTTTTCACAAAAAGGTTAAAGGGGGGGGGGAACCTCTGGGGAAAGATTCAAATGACTATAACTCAACGGCGTAAGGGTTAATGTCAAGCTCACGAAATGTTGGAATTAATTTCATTTGAATTATTGGTCTTTCTAGTTATAGATTTAACGTTTGATGGCATTTCTAATCAAGTTCTGATGAAAAATTAGCATAATAAATAACTAATAAAAAATATAAGTAAAAACAAGATATTGTTACGGGGGACAAAAGTAAGAAGTTTAATTTATTAGGAAGAAAAAAATGTCATTTTTAAAGCTGTTAAGGTCTTAAGCAATTGGTAATGTTGTAAAACAGTTATTACAGGCTATTAGAAATTTAGGCAGTTGCTTACTTTTCCAAATACATAAATTCTGTGAATGACACAAATATTCTATTTCATTGTATGTATTATGTCGTACTTTTCAAAACATTAACTGGAGCAAGGGTGGCCAACTTCTGTGTAAATAAATCGACCTCTTATCTCACTCGACTTTTACGATAAATGCGTGGTAATCAACTTTATACGGTAGGCGTAGATGGTACGAGTCAGTTATTTGAGTCTTAAAATACATTAAACGTCTAAACAAATTACAACTAATTGTCTGGAAAAAATTTTAGATTGCTTCATTGGCATCTTTATTGTACAACAGCTGGAACGTTTTATAATGCCTTTTTTTGGTTAATAATTTACATGTCACAAGCGGCTTAGCACAAATTCCCCTTGGGGTCAATTTTTGATCACCTCTAAATTGGAGCATATAACAAATGAATATTTTATAAATCGTATTTTTTAAAATTATGTAATCCTTTCAAAGCAATTGACTGTATAACTACATGAATGTAAAGTAATCTTCGAAATATATATATCAGTCATTTAAAAGAGATTTAAGGAAATTTATAGAAAAATGTACGAAAAAAGTGCAATGCTCTAAGACTTGATCTATTCTAATAGTTCAGAAAAGGAAGCCCATTTTAATGATTCACCACAAACAGTTGTAACTTAGCTGATAATTCTTAAGTGTTGTAATAAACAATAAGTGGAACTTCTGGAATGAAAAATAGTTTTTCTATGTCTTTCATCTTGAAATCTATTGCAAAAGAAACTCCTCTTTTTTTAAAAAAAATAAGTGCTGAAGCATAACAAGTTCGGCACTACTACGATCAAAACAAGAGGCCCGTGTAGGTAACGCACTGATTTTACAGCGAGATCGATAGTATTCCGTCATCTGTGGCAATGGGACGGTGCAGTGGCAATACTTGATGTTTATGCCTCATCTGCAGATCATTAAGACGAATCCTTAGAGCAGCTATCAACCCCGGGTTATTGATAGCAGATTTTGGTGTCACTTGTATCTTTTTTCTCGCCGTTCGAACGAAAGCTGATATCAGGCCACCACAGAAACAAAAATAAATAAAGGCACTTTTTCCCCGCTGTGATTGCATTAGATAATGTACTGACTTTTTCCCCTCCCCTTGACTTTTCACCCTGCTTCCCCCCCTGACTTGACTTAGCTGTCTCTCATTTTTCTAGACACTGAAGACGAAAGAAAATTTAGAGCATTTGTACTTCCATGCCGCGGTGATCATAGACACCTAATTGGGAATGCTCTGTCTTCAGAATACGGTTTGAAGAATTTATTGTGAGTTTTAGAAAATTAGGCACGTGGAATGCTAAAATATTGTTCATTTATCTGAGCCATTTACAAATTGTTCAAGATTGCATGCAATGCGTGTAATCTGGGTTAATCATCTTAATGGGATAAAATAATTCCTGTAAATATTAATATTTAATATTAATTTATATATAATGGTAGACTGCACAAAATTCTATTTTTTTGATCGGAACATGAATCGGTAAAGCAGCGATATCATTCCACTAATTTTAGCATTAAACGAAAATTGTAAGAAAACTGCCTTTTCAACAGTGCTTTTATAGTAATGAAATCGTTTTGTGAGTGAAAAGGTTTTTTTCTTATTTCAGTGCGATATGATTATTTTATTAATAATTTTCATCAACTATAGGTCTGTATATTATGGAAAGAGTTTTGCGTGGAGTTCAAACAAAAGTCTATGATAATAATAAACACATGCAAATGAGAAAAATAATAGTTATTTTAACAGTTACATAGTGTTACGTCAACTTATGACAAATATTTAAGTTTTGTAGACTTATCAATGCTAATTGGTACAATTAATTTTTATTATGTTTTAACGATTAATTATCTGCTTTAT
>BMAV01001221.1:78600-106850 GCA_019973955.1 Trichonephila inaurata madagascariensis
CTAATTCCAGTATGCTCTAAAATCAAATCGAAACAAAAATATAAATGAAAGTAAGGAAACAAACATAATTTATAAGATGCTTATAAGAATCACATAATCTGATGGGCCCATCAGATTATCACTTGGCCCATCAGATTATGTGATCCAGTAATATAATTATGGCTCATCAGCTATTTATAAATCGAGATGCAAGTTCGATTCCTTGTATTTCTCCAAAGATCATTATGTGGAATAATGATGATTGCGAGATACGTTAAAGTGAGTGTTTATGTCCTGCTATAAAGCAACTCGAGGACTTGGCTACGGATTTCGTAATTTTGAACCTGGTCTAAGTGACGAGGACAACACCTAAGTTTCCCCCCCCCTTCCAAACTACCACACCACACCAATGGGAGGGGAACTTTGAGCCTCGATAGGTTTAACGTGTATGAGCCCCTCGGAGCTGTGAGTCTTCAGCGGCACAGGAATCGAACTCCTGAAACGCTGGCCACGAGTTCGTGACCATAACCATTAGGTTACCTAGACCATATTACCTTAAAATTCTTTGGAAATATTAAACTATAAATTGATCATTTTATTTTTTATTTATTTATATATTTTTGTATTCAATAGATATATTATATTTATGCTCACATGATATTATGAATGTAATATTCCCGGCCTTGTACACCCAAGTTTGTGGGTTTTACCCCCGCCCAAGTTGGTGGATTTTCATGATGCAAAAAATCGACAGCGTCTATGTCGTATGATTATACAACATGTTAAAGATCCCTAGAGTGCCTGTTTGGCTTGGATGCTCTCGGCAAAATGAAATTCCTGGAACAATTTTGCATTGTCAGAGCTCAGGTACATCTCTCTGGGAAGCAAACAGGGTGTCAAAATTACATTACGACAATTAATATCCACCTATATGGTGCTGCACTGAAAAGTGGTACCAGTTCCCTCCGGGGAATGCACAGGTCTACAATGGTAAAACACCAATCCACAGCCCTATTTGAAAAAAAAATATTCTTGCCTGTATGCATTCATTAAAATTTATTCATCATCAAAGATCTCGAATAATAATAATAATACTAATTATGGCTAACAGTACAAGTGTTACACTGACTGAACATCAGTACAGTAAAGGGAAGATATTGTTTTTAGCTAGATATATCCATAATGTGATAAAACGAGAAAATAGTTAAACATTTATAGTAAAAAATTTGATAAATGTTTGATAAACATATTGAAAATATGTTTATCAAACATATGTGTGTCTTCATATTGAAATATATTGAAAATATGTTTATCAAACATTTTACAAATGTTTAAAAAAATAATTCTTTATCAAGTATTTTACAAATGTTTATAAAAATAACTCTTTATCAAGTATTTGTCATGCTTTTTAAGTAAATAAGCTTCTTAAGGTGCTTGAAATTTATCCTAAGATGCTTAAGATTTTAATTTGTAGACAACGTACTTAAAAAAAACCTAGAGAATATTCTCTGTAATATTAGACAAATATTTAATAACAAATCTCATCGCATCGAAGACAATGATGGACCTTCACAATGCCAAATTTAGGTCAAATTTGATATTGTGATTTTGTATACTAATAATATTCCTTATATTGCATAGAATAATTCTGTCAGAGAATTTTGTCATTTTTATTAATAATTACTGAATTATTTTTATTACTCAAATTAATGTTTAAAATGCACTTTTCTTAGTTCGTAAATTTTCCCTTTTCATTGTTATGTAAAATGCTCCTTGCGTTTCAAATTATGTCATATCTCTTTTAAATTTTCACAACTTATGAACAATATCGTTCACAAATTTGTGCATTTGTTTTCTAAAATATTTAACGGATCTTATTTTGTGTAGTTTTGAATACCTTGAATGGGTGATAATTGGTGAAATATGTCATATAGTATGGAAAATTTATCTTTTTTTCCTCAAATTTTATTCTGAATTTAAAATCCATGCACAGATATATTTTGTTGTAGTTCATCTATACATAAAACAAAAATTATGTACATATCTTAAAAACTAATGCGCAAGGAGCATTTTTAAAAATAGTTTAAAAAATTATATTTTTTTAAAAAAAGAATCAGTTTATAAAAGTTTTTTTTAAAAAAAATATGTTTAAATTCTGAAAAATAACAATCATTTACTATACTTATTCCATTTTCAGCTAATTAAGTTAACAATTTAAGAAATTAGTTTTATTGGTCCACCGTCCTCTTAAAATTAATTATTAGCATTCTTTTTAGCTAAGTGATACATTTTTAAAAAGTATAAAAGTACGTTATTGATTATAAGTAGAGATAATATTATTGGGTGATTCATCTGTTTTCTGAATAATTCTTTAGACAATATTTCTGATAGTACATTTATTGAAAGTAAACAAAACCAATCTATAATTTTATTATTCAGAATAAATTTTCTTTCAAACACCACAAAATTAGTGACTAAAACTTCTTAATTACTAACAAAGAATAAATTAAAGCTTAAAAGTCAATACCAAAAAGAAAATGATATAAACTCAATATGTCAATTTCTTTTTTTAGATTCCGTTGTGAAATTAGTAGATCAAGATGCTTTTATATGTTTTAACTAAGATTTAAATAATACTCAGAAACTCACATATTGGCGAGATCATATTCTTTTCACTGTATAAACCATTGTTCATATACTATATATGAGGTGTGACACACACACACACACAAAAAAACAAGACTGGACCAATAAATTATTATACGTACAGAATCATCTTTGAAGTAGTTCCCCTCAGCATTCACACACTTCTGCATTTGGTGCTGCCATTGCTGGCAACACGGTTCTGAAACAAAGTTTTTGGAAGACCCTTCAGGAGTTTTTCTGTTTTTGCCTGAACCTCTTCATTGAGGTAAAATGGGTTCCCTTTAAACAAAATTGTATGGAAATCAAATGAGGATGCTCTATCACAGTAATATTTTTGCTGGTCAGAAACTGCTTGACAGATAGGGCCGTGTGAGCGGGTGCATTGTCTTGGTGCTACAGCCAGCCATCACTCCCCAATTCTGGCCTATTTTTCCTAATTTTTTCACAAAGTCTATTTATTACTTCAATGTAGTAGTGTTGATTAACAGTCTTACGACTAATGTGAGTGGGAACCCACTCATATCACGAATTTTGGTTTGTAATCGCTAACCTTGGGCACCCAGTAAGTTGTTCCTCTTCCACACTGTCCCTTCCCCTGAAAACTACATATGCCATTCACACACATGTGCACGAGATGAAGTCTCATCCCCATAAGATTGAGTTAATATTTGAAATGTTTTCGTGGCTGATTTCTTCACAAGAAACTTGATGTTGATTCGATATTTTTCCGGCAGAATGCAGTTGCACGTGTTCACTCAATGACGCAGAAAACCCAACTGACGTGATCTGTTAAGGCGAAACTGGCCACATGGATAAAGGAGGTGTGTGGGATGACGTCACTAAAACAGTTATTGCCAGCTCTACTCTACTCTTTTTTTAAGTTAAACACTTAGTCTCGTTTTTTTGTGTCACACCTTGTAGATTATAGCTCAAATACTATAAAACGATGGTTTTCATATACTATACAGTTTATGGTTCATACATTATTTAGCTATTTTAATTTCTGTGAGAATATGTGTTCACAAATTCTTCATGTATAATGTTTTTTCTATGTTTTTCATGTTGTGTTGAACTGATCAGGTGTTATATATATATGTATATAAATAATCTAAAATTTAAAAAATTCCTTTTAAAAACTTACAATCATGTGGGTGAGTGAGTGAGAGTTATATTTACGTCACATTATAAGGCTGCACAAAGGCTATTACAACCATGTGGGACAGTAGCGCACACAGGAATTTTTCGAGGGGGGGGGGCGGGGTTGAAAGTTCATCAGTCTTGTATCATGCTATTTGTGATTTTGTCGATTTTCAGGAACAAAACACAGTAAAAAACTAATTATTGAATAAATAATTAACATTAATTAATAAAATTAATCATTAATAACAAATATTTAATTAAATTTTACGTACTATATACTTAGAATTATAACCAATCGGAAAAAAATCAAGGGTTTGGGGGGGGGGGTGCCGGACCCCCAGGACCCCTCCCTCTTGTGTGCGCCCCTGATGTGGGATTAAAAATTTATAAACAAACGAAGTTTTATTAGTTTTACTGTAATATAAAATGAACGAATCAAGTAACGGAAAACTAATTAACGCTTACACTCATTTTATTTATCAATTTTTTTTTTCCATTTTTCAGTTTCGTATAGATAAATTCTTAAATCTATGTGCCTTTTGAAAATTGAAAACAATTTTATTATTTATATTATTACAATTAGTTAATTCTGCAAATGATTTCTTACTATGGTAAAAGAAATGTGAAATTTAAAAATTAGATTTTTTTTTAAATAAATGTTTATTACAATTGTTTTTTTTTTTTTTTTTATCAATAATTGAGTTGTAAGCATTCGCGGAACCAAATCAAACATACTTTTTCGGCATGTTTTCTGATAAGTTCTGTTAAAAATATCGTTCTATTCTTAGATATTGATCTTAAAAAATTTCCTTTCTTTCTAATTTGTTTCGTAGCTTTCAAAGCTTGTTTATGCCTTCTTTGTTTCTGACCCCAAATGTAATATTGATGCATAAATTCTGATCACATGTCCAAGAATATAGCTCGGTAAATAAAGTTCTTGCTAAATGCAGTTAATTTCAATAATGACTCTGTCTGAGATCATTAAAATAATTTTAGAAATGAACTTTGTCGACTTCAAAACCTTGCCAACATTGTTAAAATGTACCATCTCTCTCATTTTTTTACATCTCAGTAGTCTTAACAATATCTTCTTTAACATAAGTTTTTATGTCATGACGATGTCAATTTGGATTCATTTAGCATTTATGTGCTTACCAATGTCGATTAATTTTAATACATTTCTTCGACGATAGTATTTCTAAAAAATGCTGTCTTATTTTAAACAAAAAATGGTCTCCTAAATAAAATACATTTCCTTCTCATTAAGAGTTTATGTTATCTAGATTAATAAAAAACTATATTTAACTTAATTCTGTGGAAAAAAAAAATCATTTCGATACTTAACCATTTCTAAGAACTATATTTGTTAAATAAATGATTTTTCTTCAATTAGTACAATTAGTACAGTAATAATAGCACATCCTGTGTTCAACAGTATGATCTCTATACATTTCTACATCATAATAATAAAATAATAGAAATTAGTATAGTTATTTTTTTTTTGGAACATTACAAAGCAAAATCAAGATATCTTTTTTTAAAATTTTTTTTTACATAGATTTAGATGTTTTAATGATGTAAGATGTTAGATGATAGCTTGATTTATCTTACAATATAATCCTTGGACTAATTTAAACAAGAATTTTAAGTATCATGGATATTTAAGTACATATAAATTTCTTGTGATCACCAACTTTTGAAACTTCATACAATTCGAACTATATTTAAAAGTGTAATTTATATCGATATATATCGTAAAAATGCGTATACATATTTCTAAGACTATGATATAATCAAGAATAGGAAAGAAGTCTTTATATATTTCGATACATGAGCGTGAGAGAGAGAGGAGAATAATCACCTCTTTTGTGATAAATATGGTAAGAAGTACACTGAATTCTGGTCAAATGCACATTATTAAAAAAAATTTTTTAATATATTTAAAAATTTTTTATTTATGTTTAGTTATTTATATATATTGCACTCTTCTACCTTATTTTAACATTCATACATCTTTCAGGAATCAGATGGGATAGTTATATAGGAAAGCCTATAATGAACATTTATATATATATATATATTTAAAAGTTAATTTTATAAAAACAAATTATTGAAAAAATGCTGTAGAGTAACTATCTATCATTGGCAGCAAAAATTATTAATACCATACAAATTTTCAGTAATTTAATGCGTTTTTGTGTGTGTTTTAAAAGGCTTAATTAGTATTTTTCCATGAGTTTTTTTATTTTAATAATACATTCGTATTTCTCAAGGCAAATTTTTATATTCCACGTTCATCTTGCTACTCAATCCTCTTGCTGCTTGTAAGAGTTGAAAATTGTATTTTTATTGTTTGCTTCAAAAGTAACATACACAAATTGTTTGTAATGTTTTGATAATTTACTTAATAGTTTCATAACTAAAGAACATTTGATGTGTATTTTTAGAAAAAAATTGCACTGAATTTCGAAAAAAAAAAAAAAAAAAAAAATATTTTCTTGTATTTTTTTTCAATTAATGAAAAAATAAAAAAATCTTTCATTTTTCAATGTGTGTATATATATATATATAATATACGTGATGAAATAATACAACAACTTTAAAATAAGGTTTAAATTACAAGGAGAGCAATTTAAATGGAAATAAAAAATAATTGAAAAATTATAATAACTCGAAAAATTAGGATTGTCTATTAAGGAAACTATCGATCATAAAAACACTTATTAAAGATCAATTGTAATGAATTTGCATTGATCTAACAAAAATAAGAGATTTGAACATTTTTTAAATCTTATGTCACCTTAAAAAAGCTATGAAAAATACATGAATCTCTAAAACAGTTTTCTAACAAAAAATTCCGAGTCATTATAAACCATGTTCTGCATATAAGTAGAGACAAATTTAACTTTTTATATGATTTGATTAAATTTTAAACAATCAAAATCGAAGGTATATAAAAAAACTTTTCTTACTACAATGTGTATAACAGTTAATATATATGATGTGATAATTCTAAATTTAGTAATACATAATTTAATTGCTTCCTTTTAAGAAAATTCCATTATATATACTTTAAATTTTGTATTATTTTCCAAAATTCGAGAATACTGTGTGTTCCTTTATAAAAAAGAAGAGAAAGATTAAAAGTATCTCTTTGATTTATCCGCATCTCCCAGCTGAGTTCAATTGTTTTTCAATGGATTTGAGAAAGTTGTACTGTGTGATTTTACGTTAATATATATGTGTGCCTGTGTGTGCTTGCATGTATTACATTTATGTGAAATTGTACATTTTAATTGAAAACAAAAGAAGAATTGGGAGCTCAAGTTTTTCAAAAATATAAGTCAAATAATATAAGTTTAATATAAGTCAAACCGTTTTAAATATAGACAATATTTAATAAAAAATGAGGATTTGCATATATTTCAACTTTTGTTGTGAGAATGGATATATATTATTTCGTTTTAATATGTTTTTTTGTTTCTGAAGTTATAAATATATAAAATGAAAATGATGGGGATAAAAAACTATACAAACACATTCATTTAAAAGAATTAATTTATTAAATCTATTTATTGGAGGAAATTCAAAATTTTGTATAGTAGTTTATATTACTTTGCTGCTTTGTATCGAATTCTCATTTTTATGCTTTATAGCAGGGGTGGCGAACCTTTATCGATCAACGTGCCATTTGTTTTATATAAAGAAGCGTTTAATGAGGTATAGAAGCGCCGTCAAATAGTTATGATTATAGGGAAAATAATAAAACTAAATTCCAACAACACAAAACTCTATTTACTACGAAAAAATACGTTTTGGATAGTATACTTATAAATGTTTTAGTTATACGTGAAATTCAAATTAAAGAGAGTAACATTAGTGTGACTTCTGTTGTTGCAGATTGTGGATGACAAATAACTTATATTTGGAATGTAAGAAGTTACTTTTTGTAGAATACGTGCTGAATTTGAGTCATCTGCCAAACAGTTTCTAAGCAATTACAAATTTGTGCTGTGGTTCACTTTTTTTGAAAAGAGGGTTTGTGATTTGTTTTAAAATATCGTTTTACAGACGATGTTTTGCATACCACTATTCCAGAACATAAAACACACACCACTTTGTCACCTTTATTAATAATGCCATGTTTCTTGGTCCACCAAATTTGAAATTCTCTGTCACACTTACTGTCTTCCCTTTTTGTTCTTTTGCTGAACTAGCCATACTAAATAACAGTTAAAAATCATAAATATAACACAGATAAACTTTAAAATACAGTTGTGTCAATGAAATTGATTGTGCTATGTGTAGACAAAATTTACAGCATAAACAATTGTAGTCTACGACGTTCCAAAGCAAGACAATAACAAACGATTGTTGTCCTCACTGTCCTGAGACCGATCACTTGCATTCGTTTGCAATACTTTATAGTGAACTTTGAAATAAAATTCAAACCATTTTGATCACTGGCGTGCCAAAAATATTATGTCGCGTGCCATTAATGACACGCGTGCCACTGGTTCGCCATCCCTGCTTTATAGGCATTCAGTGAAATTTATCTGATTAATTTCTATGTAAATGTATAGTCTTGCATAAAAATTACTAAGAAAATAATTTTCGAAAGTATATCACTCATTAGTACAAATTAAGTCAAATCCTTTCGTTGGGTTCTATTACATACATTTCGAGCTATCTATAGAAAACCATGTGCTATATCTCAAATAAATATTTGTACAAAGAAGGTTTATTAATTAACAAAGTGTGTGTGTGTGTGTATGTTTAACTTCTGATTAAAAAAATAATTAACTTACCAAATTTTTTATTCTTTTAAATATGTCAAAGAGTACGTTGATACGTATACAAATACTCACAAACAGAATTGAAAATTATAGTAATGTATATGAAAGAAGATTTTTGAAAAAGTGAACAATAATTCTTTCATAAAATATAAGCAGAATGTAGCAAAAATTTATTTTAGAGGTTCTCAAACCAGAAGAATTTCCTTAATTTGCTTACTATTTCAATAACTGTATCTGCAAGAGAAAAAAAGAAAACTGTTGATTTTTGTTTATATTCACGAGTCTTTTTTTCCGCTTTTGAATCGCACAGTGTATTAAAATCTTGAATTTTATTTTTATTTAGAGTGTGAATCCAGCATTTTTCGTTTCTTAGAGAAAACTTTAATAACTTTTATTGCGTGGAAGGAACAAAGTCAATATTACTTGACAAGAATTGAGTATTATTGGATTCCAGTATTTTGATAAATGTTTGATATTTCAATGAATTATGCATTTATGATTACCAAAAAAATAGTGAAAATCTCATAAATTGTTATATTTATATTTAAAAAAATGCTTGTTAAGGATACAGATTATAACAATAATAAAAAATTGTAAAAGGAGTAATCAAGCAATCAACATTACGTTCAAAGCCAACCATTACCCGTCAATTAAAAAAATGTTGCAAAAATGGCCTAAGAAACTTCAGCATCAATGTAAATGAGATCTTTTCAAATGCATTTCAGTTTTGCATAGTGAAATTTAATTAAAGCATTAGAAGGCTTAACGGCTTAAAAATATGGAGGAAAATGCATTTCGCTAAGTAATCTTGACGAGTCAACAACCGACAGTTCCCGGTGTAGTTTTCAGAAGTGCAAGCAGAGTGAAGTTTTTCAAGCAATTACTGAATAATTTTATAATTTTAAAGGAAAATTACAGCTTATATATCGTGCTTAGTAATGATTTTTTTTCAAAACACACACACACACACACACTTCTACATAGCCTTAGAATTAGATTCTACAAATTTTAAGACGTGTCTTAAATGATTGGAGGTTTTCTTATGTTACTGTGCACTTTACTTTGTTCTGACTTTTTTAATTGATAATTTTCATGCACTTAACCATTTTCTATTATTTAATTTGAAAAAGCGTAAATAAACTTCAGAGTCAAAAAAAGGAGTGAATAGCTGTGTCCCACACATCAAACTCCAGTTCTTGTTTCCTGATTTGTCTAGTTTAACTACTTCACTTTTTCTTCCCCAGCTTATTTCTTGCACTGAAGCTACCGACGCGATTCATAGCATCATCATTCACATCCAGATATCGCTTTACCTTACCCAGAAAGAAGTTTAAAAGTAAAACAATACCTACCCATCTATCCCCAGCCCCCTTCTTAGAGTGTGGTCCTAACCAAGCTACGGTTTTTTTCCACGGAAGCATCATCCGAGACGATATACCACAACAGTGCGGCCTTTGTATGTTATAAAGAAAGCTCAAAATCAAGAATTGCCTTTCCAATGGGAGAAAGCAAAACAAGTCTTCTAAAAAACGTCTTCTTTTGCTCTGCGGGTGGATCGCCTTCTCACGCCCATCTATCTGATGTAGGTAAACGCTGGCATTTCACCAGGGATAGCTGAGCTGTCTTGCACCCACCCATTCTGCGGCTTCCTGGATACGTATTCGAGGATGATTCCAGTATCCGATAAGTGGGGGGCATTTTATTCGCAGAGCGACGCTTGTCTTTGAGGCTTGCCTCTGGAAGAAAGTTCTGTGGCGGTGTCTTTTGAAGTATTGAGGAACAGGGCGGAGCTTTGAAAGGCGTCAGCTCGCGTGACGGATCACGCACAGGGAACACTTTATGAAGATCGTGATGAACTAGGGCCTGTGCAAACGACCGAGGTGTCTCTTGCTTACCGGGTGTTAAGACACTAGACCCCGGCGTTAAGAGAAGCACTCTCCCTTGCCAACTCCCAGCAGCGATACGGTTATTTTTCATGAAACCGAATACGGAGGCACCCGCAACCCTTCGTCTCACGGTGACTACGGCACGCATTTTAGCTTCACTACAAGAACAAAACGGGCATTTCGAAAAGAATTATCAATTGTCAGTTTTTTTCCCGGACATATATTCTGCAGAATAAGTCAGGGGATCCGAATTATGTAAAGCCAATTCATAATGGGAGATGCCTGATTTAAATTTCTAAGAAATAAAAAGAGTTATTTAAATTTAATAGCATGTGTTCAATTACTAATGAATTTATTCCATTAATTTTTGCAGTTTAAATGTGTGTTATATCTGAGTTGATTTAATTATAATGTTACTGGACGGACTTACCCTCTCACAGAAATTTAAATACGCATTCCATTTAAAACACACACAGTAATTCAATGGGTAATTAAATCATAAAATTTATAAGTAATTGCTCTCATTTTTATAAAGGGTCAATCTAGAGATCCAGTGGGAATGGCGTACAAGCATTTTAAAAAATTTTAGAGAAAAAAATGGTTTTAAATTAATGAAAATTTCATACAATTTTATAATTAAATTTTCCTGTGGTACAGCTTCCTTTAGACAAGCAAAATTCTAATGATCAGTTTAAACTGCATTAAATAATTTAGTGAATTGAATAATATATATATATATATATATATATATATCAGTAGCCCTCACAAGAATCTTTCAAGAATCTTTCAAGAATCATTCTCATATGATGTTCCAACACGCCGCCAACATATACTTTTGATTTTGTCGATTTTCAGGAACAAAAAACAGTAAAAAATTCATTATTGAATAAGTAATAAGCATTAATTAATAAAATTAATTATTAATAACAAATACTTAATTAAGTTTTACGTACTATATACGTAGGATTATAACCAATCGAAAAAAAAATCAAGGGTTTTAGGGGGGTTTGGACCCGGAGAACCCTCTTTGTGTGTGCCACTGATATATATATATATATATATATATATATATTATTTTCTGAGTTTATATGAAGCTGCTTACAATTTATTGTGTGTGTAATGTATTCTCTGTTATAAGAGGAACTGTTTATGAATTTTTTATGCAATTATGCATCGCTACATAATTATACAAGAACAATTACGCATCTTGAGGATAGGATGAAAAGATTAAAATTTTATATGAGTATAGATACTTTAATTTTTTAACGACATTAAAACGAATTATATATAAAAGTACTCAATAACGGGTAAATTAATGAAATGAAAGTAAGCAATATATATAAGCTATATAAATGTAAATGTATAAACCCAAAATACGATTATTTTTTATTAAAATTGGGCATTTCACAAAATGTTTAAAATAATTAACTGTGTGGACTATCATTATTTTAATCAGATCAATATTTATGTGGCGTTTTTTTTTAAATATAAAATGTTCAGTAACTCTCTCTCCTGTAATACATATTATCTCTCGATATCATGATCAGTCTATATGAATCAACAGCTTCATGTCATAAGAGACATTTTCTCTCTCTCTCTCAGCTTTGTAACTAACAACTATGAAAGACATCTTACAGCTTTGCAATTTACAGCCATGAAAGATATTTAATGGTTGTGGGTTTCTTTCATTTTTTTTGTGTATATTGAGTAATAATTTCAATAATATTGTTGAAATTTTGTTATCCTTTTCCCAAATGTAATATTTTTAAAATATTGAAAACTATGATAAATAAGCATATGAATTTAAAAAAATGTGCATCAAAGTTGCAGAAATAATTTTAACAATAAACAGTACAGTAGCAACTAATTAACATTGTCAGATTAGACTTACAAACAAAATTGCATCTTTTTCTCTTTTAAATTCGGAATGGTTCAGTACATTTAACATTTTTATGAAGAAATTAACAATTTCTTTCTCTCATTTTTTTGTTTGCAATAAAAGAGAGAGCATAGTGCTTTTAAAACAAACCTCAAATGCTACGGTTGTTATTGATTTAACTTTTATCTGTTGACATGTAATACTTTTTTCATAAAAAAAAAATTCAAAAGGTCCTAAAAAAGTCTTTTTTACTTTATTTTGGAAGGATCTTTCACTGATTTTTTTTCTTAGTAGCTATTAATAAACATTATACAAATTTTGAACACGTTTTAATAATTTTGCATATAACTAATAGTCAAATCTTTTTTGACGTATTTAAAAGTATTGCACAGATAGATTAAGTCATTTCTTAATGCAATTAATTATACACCTGTTTTTTTTTTCATGGTAGATATATGTTCCTTGAAAAACCACTTGAAAAATACTGTGAAAAATAAAGGTGTGATTTGTATAGTAAAAAGAGGAATGTATTTTAGGCGTAAGCCCGAAACTATGTAGATCAAATAAAGAACATTTTAATTCGAAAAACCATGTAAGAAATTATTAAAATTCAACCATATAAGTATTTTTAAAATGTGTATATATTTCACATTTAGCACTATAACGTACTTATGTACGTTTAAATATATAATATATTTATAATATAAAACATGATATATATATTTATATATTTCGCATTGACTTCTCATTTTTCTCAATTGTTCTGACCCCATTGCTCCGTTGACTTTTGAAACTTTAACCTCTTAGAAGACTGTCCAACATTTTTATTTTCGTTTTAAGAGAAATTGCCTTCCTTTTCCGGGTTCTTTGTAATTTTAAGCTTTTTTTCCCCTTGTGATCTGGGGTCATAATTTGAATAAAAAAATACCACAAATTTGTGCAAAAAACATATTTTTAATTTCTGATGAACTCGGTAACTGGAGATTCGTATTTCTCTGAGATTCTTTGGAATGATGAAAAGAACGCCTTTGTCTATCATAGATTTGCGCTTGTCTTATAGCTGTTTTTATGTATAAGTATGTTAAAATGTTTTTGAATGAAGACTATTGTGAAAGAGCTGAAAACATAAATAACTTTAATATAAATTGATAAATAGAAATAAAAATTTCAAATGAATTTGATTGTGTTGCATAAAATGCCGAAGATTATACCAGTAGATATTTAAAATTAAGACAAGGATGTATGACAGACAGTGGCGCACACAAGGGGGGTGTCCTAGGGGTCCGGACACCCCCCATAGCCCTTGATTTTATTTTCGATTGGTTATAATCCTATGTATATATTACGTAAAATTTAATTATGTATTTGTTATTAATAAGTAATTTTATTAATTAATGCTAATTATTTATTGAATACTTAATTTTTTGTATTGTTTTTGTTCCTGAAAATCGACAAAATCAAAAGAATATATTGGGCGGCGTATCGGAGCATAATACCAAAATGGTGGACTTTCGACACTGGACACCCCCCTTGAAAAATTTTTGTGTGCGCTACTGATGACAGATTATGTATTTCTGAACAAAAAGCTCAATTTTAAAGTATTCGAAATAAAAAGGGTTTTTCATTAATATTTTTAGAAAAGTATTTTGTGTTATCTCTTTTACCATATGCATTTTCAGGGGTTCAATGATTCATTAGGCATATCGAGAGAAATGTAACTTTTTTTCCTTTTATAATACAATTTTTTTCTGTTTCAATGTCTTTTAAATTTCCTTGCAGGCACATAAACACATTAAAAAATAATTTTTTTTATATATTTGTATTGTATTGGGAAGAATGTGCTCTGTTTGTTTTGGGAGAGAGTGATTGAGAGTTATATTTACGACACACTATAAAGCTGCACGAAGGCTATTGGTAATGGACTTCAAAATTATGAACCACGGACAAGGATGACACCTGAGCTGGAATCCCCTTCACCTAAACTCCACACGAAGGGGAGGACGTGTAAGTCTCAACATATTTAACGTACATCGGCCCACTCTGCATTTCAGATCTTCAGAAGTAGTAGGCTCGAACTCATGACATACCTGCCACGTATCCGGGATCTTTACCTCTAGACTACCACAGCCACTGTTTGTCACAGTAGAAAGTTCGATAATATTAGTTCCGAACTAACGGATAATTTTCGCTTTGAGGGTTTTTTTTAATTATTATTTTATTTATTTATTGAGGTAAGACGATTAATATTCTTTCTCTCCTAATTAGAATTATTTGACTTTATCAGTTACAGCAGTACAGAATTTTTTTTTAGTATTATCAACACCTTTACTTTCTCTTATGAAAAAGCAATTGAACATTTACTATTTAGACACTCCGATAATGTGTTAATTTTATGCTTTAAATTATTCCTTTTACAAACAAGGTAATATTAAAATTCTGGATTGCTTATACATACATCAATTTCCACATATTATTTTATTTATGAGAACCATGTACAAGAAAATTTAACTATAATAATTTAAACTTACAAAAAATGGATTCCCTTGCATTTTGTTTATTTATTAACAACTAAAAAATTTAAACCTTTTATTGAAAACTTGTGACGGCTTCAGAAATTCCCCATACCCCAACTTTTCTTTTTTAATGCTTGAAAACTTGGTATTAAAGATCGTTTTTAAACCTTTAAAGGAAAAATAATAATTATTATTAATAAATTCCAGTTTCATAATGTGAATAAGATTTTTAAAATTTTGAATTTTACAGTTGCGACTAAAGTTTCAACGATATACCTCTTTTTGAAGAACAAAATTATGAAGGAAATCATACTTTATCGTTGTTACTTCTTCGTACAGTGAAAGCTTTCATTTAATTCTGTGAGTGATTTTTTATTCAAAGAATACTTATAAATATAAGACCTCTTTTCGAAAAGGTGTGAGATAAACATCTTCCTACTGCCAAGAAAAGGTAACTGTTCTGAAGACAGAATAGATTACTTTTGGCGTATCTTTTTTACATAATAGCATCCTTTTGTTTCTTTTCCTTTTTGAAAACTAGAATAGTCTAATGCTGGTATATTTTTAAACAAACCAGAAACTTTTTTGGATTAGGATCCTTCCTTTCAAGGTAAGCTTTTGAGATAAAACTGTAATATTCTTGTGTGTATCTTCCATCTGCGCTATTATTTTTTTATCAAAATTTTTCATTCTGTAATTAATAACGCCGTTAAACATGGATGACTTCGGGATTAAAATATTCAACTTAGAATGAAATAAAAATCATTATTGTTATTTTAAAGTAGAAAAGAAGCTTTAAAGGACTTTTTATGCAATGATGAATAAGAAATTTTTCTTCAAATATGTGGTCTCATATGTGTTTCCAAAAAAAAAAAAAAAAAAAAAAAAAAGAGAGAGAGAGAGAGAAACAAGCCTTACAGTAGTCGTATGTGATGTGTAACACCTGACATGTTATCTTAGTAAATACGCAATAGCAACTTATATCCTGAAAAAAAATGAATTGGGTATGATTGGAAATAATTTTCTATCGAATAATTATATCTTTAATGAAAATTTTATTTAATTAACACAAGGAATAATGCAATTTTTTTATCAAAAATAATTATTCTTGATCAATTTGGAGAAGAGTGGAGACAATAGACTTGTGTGATAACTAAAATATGACACATATACTTGTGATTTCAAAGTATTTAAAAACCATTGAAAAACAGCGTCAATAACATTACCACTGTTAGCTGTCGAAACATTTTGATTTGTGTTCATTTAGAGCTTGAATTCATCATTCAAAAAAGCTATGAGCGGCTCAGATTTTGGCAAATTGAAGTTAAAATCACCCCTCAAAATCATGGGAAGCGAGTGATAGTTTTTTTTAAAGAGTAGAGCCACCTTCGGTATATGGTAAAATTACAAAATGCAGGAAATCTTTAATTTTGTGTAAACGTTTTAATTTCAAGAAATGTATGCGACCACTGAAATCACTGTTTGTCCGTTTTCAAATAAGCATTCTGCCACACATATGTCCCCCAATATCGTTACTAACAATACCCAGTCCACTTGTTTGACGATAAGTAATGTTCATATGAGGAATCACAACATGTGAGTTTTTCTGTTTGAGATAGATCGCAACACCAGCTGCTCTGCGGCCCGGTCGTTTAAATCAGTGATCCGCAACCCCCGGTCCGTGGACCGGTACCGGTTCGTGCATCAAATGGTGCCGGGGCGCATAGAGAACATTAAACTATTGGCATTTTATTTGGTTTTATTTATTTAAAGTGGTGCATTTCTTTCGGATTTGCGTAACTTTCCACGGAAATCTCTTTATATTCCACGTTAAATCACTTTTATTCATTTTTGGTGTAACTATATTTTATTCTGAAGGCATACTTATAAATGTAACTAAATTAAAATTGTTAAATCAAAACAATCTAAAATATAAACAATCAACTTGTCCCACCCTCAGCGGGTCGTGGTAAAATTATCAAATGTTGGCCGGTCCGCAGCGATAAGGAGGTTGCGGAGGTCTGGTTTAAATTTTACGCAGCAATCGAAGTTAGGTATCGAAACACGTTCGTCATTATCTAACCTCGTCTCTGACAACATGAGCAACGAAAATTTTTATGAAATTACGTCGTCGAAATCTGTTTGGTAAACCCTTTGACAATTGAGCGTAAGGATCGCAAGTTTATCCTGGATGAAGTCTAAGACTTGCTGGTATGTACGAAGTGGATTTAGAGGGTGGATGACCAGAGTATCTAGTTTTTCCGAGCTATAACCTTTTATCTTTAAGATTTTGAGTGACTGTGACGAATTCACTCTTCCCCTTTGTTAATAAAAAAATACTTAAAAAAGAAAAAAAGTAAAATATACTTATATGAGAGTAAAAAATTAAAATTTAAAACTACTGAAATGCTTTAAGTGCTAGAAAAATATCTTCAAAAATGATGCAAGTACTAAGAAGGAAAACAAATTTAGATCAGTGGGTGGACGAGGTAAGTCCTGACCAATGGGAATGCAGCATAGAACTCAGTCGTTGTAGAAATGAGAGAAACATATTGAATGATTTGAAATAAGAAAAACAACATTTTTAAAAGCTAATAAAAAATAAAATACATTTTGAAAAATAGGAAAGAACGTGTAAATTTAAATTTAATCTGGATAAATAATTTTCCAGGGAAAATTAAAGCGATTTAAAGTAAATTTGAAAATATCGAGTTTCGGGGAATCGAACCTGGGTCGATTCCTTTCAAGTCAGCTACTATAACCATTAGGCTACGAAGGAGTTAAAGTAAGCTTTTAATTTGGGTGAGAAGAGTGAAATGAATTTAATTAAGAATTTTAATTGAAAAGAGGATCCGAAAGAATATTATTGGGTCTGTTAAAATTAGGATCAGGGATATATTTTTTAATATCCAAGATCGAAGGATTATTAGAGTTATCAATTTTTTGAAAGAATTTAGTTGCTAATTTTTTGATAAATTGCCTGATAGACATTATTTTGCTCGCGGATATAAGGTCCTTATTCCACATGAACCATCGAGCTTTTAATATTTTTCGGAGAATGATGCTTTGAGAAACTTCAATTTGATTAATATGAATTTCAGCTGCATGTGTCCAGATTGGCGTGGCATACTGGTTAAAACTGGTCTTAGGATTAGTGAGTAGATAAGCAATTTATTTTCTCTGCTCTAATATAGAGATTCTTGCAATTAAAGGGTAGATTTTACAGACCGATTGTGAATTTATAGAGTCAAGCGTTCGAGTGCTTGATGGCTACTAGAGCTGTACCCCGATGCGCTGTACACCACCACGCGCTCTCATTGGTCAAATCAAATAGCGCACTCTTAAGTCACTTCCTGTTACACACATCCGTCCCTTTTCACGAAATCACTCCAACAAATATCCAGCAAGTGAGAGGAAAGATGTTACACATAAAAAAAAAAATAAAAAAAATTGATGGTTTGAATCTAGAGAAACACATAATATAAAAAAAAGTTAAATTCATGAGAAAAATGCTATAAGAGGTTATTTATGTTACCTGTAACAAACATGTGATGGATCTATCCGCGATCTTTCAACTAATCCTCTTGGGAAATCTTTGGGCAATCAATTCGCGATATTCACAACCAACCCTTCGGAAGAAGAAAATCGTGATATTCAAATTAACTTACTATATTTACAGTCGAAGTTTTCTAGCTTGAATAGAGCGTACGAGAGGAGATATACTCGAATCAGGTGAGATTGCTTCTGACAGGCATCATATTTGAATTATTGTGGTTAGAGACTTATTAGAAGGAAGCTTTAAAGTGACAATTGTTCACTGAGATTAAATTGATATTAGATTAAATCAGATGATAGGTTAGATCCCTTATAAGTAAGGATCGAGTTTGATAATCTCCTAGTCGTTCGTGTAATTCCGTCGTTGTTCCACTTTCGCGGTTAGCATCGAGACATTTTCTTACTATTATTAACTGGAATTGTGTTTTTTCTTTGTGTGATAAATAAATAGATTGATTGGATCATGTCAACTGTCTCTTCCCTACCTCCCACATATCTAGGTGCCCAAGAGAAAGGTGACAACCTCTCACAAACGTTATTCAAATATAATTATTTTTAGTCATCTTGCGTCTTTTTATGTGTTTAAAGCAGTGATTCTCAATCACTGTATGCACTGTGTGGTGGTACTTTTGTGTGCCGCCAATTGTTTTTTTTTAATTATTAATTATACTGGGAGAAAAAAAAATTAAAAAGTCCAGATTTTTAATCATTTTATAAAAATAAACTATTCATAAAATTGTTATTGACCGTTAGAGAGTTACTCTTTTCTTACCAAATTTAGAGGTAAAAAAAATTATTGGTTTCATAATCCATTCGTATGGATACATCTGTATATGAATTAACTTTGAATGAAGAATAACTAATTTCACGCTATAATAATCGAGATTTAATTTCGAAACATTCAGAAGAGTCAATTAATTCATTTCGGATTAAAATTAGAGGTGATGATCCCATAACATAAAAAAAAGCTATGTAAAAAAATTGTTACAATTTTCTACATTTTATTTGTGTGAATTTCGATTTTTAGCATTAACAAATATGGAAATGAAAAAAAACATCGAAACTTTCAAATGTAGTTAATAAAAGGTGAGTGGCATTATCATTTTTACGACCAAATATAAACGAAATCATCAAGGTCAGATTTCGCATTAAACGTATTCTTATAACTAATTAGTAATTAATTTCTCAATAAACATTTTGTTGTCTTTGTCGTACACATTATTTTAGTTAAATTTCAAAATTATTATCATAAAATATTTTATATAGTATATTATAAATAAGTAAAATTCTTTTACACTTATTTTATTATTAGTGTGCCGCCAAATTTTGAAGTTGTTAAAAGTGTACCGCATCAAAAATAAGGTTGAGAATCATTGGTTTAAAGCAGCGTAATATTTTTTCAAGGACATTTTGCGTTTTGATTCTATTCATTTTTCTCGAAATGAATAAAATCAGATGAGATTGTGCTCCAAGTAAGTAAATGCATGAATTTTGGCAAGTAGTTTCTAATTAGCTAATTGAATTTACAAAAAATAAAAATAATAATAAAAAAACCCGCAGACTAGTGGTAAAAAACTCTTCTAGCTCTCTTTAACTAACTCTCTCATTCATATTTATATTATAGAACTAATCTGCATATCACATTTCCAGTATAAGGAGATAACAGTTAAACTTTCAGTAAAACTTTAAAGCATATTACCCCAGGTTATCTTTGAGAGGGAACCTAATGGGAGATAGCCCACTACAACTGTTGAATTTTTAGTATGGTTCTCTAATTGTGTGTTGTATTCTTAAGCCCAATGTCAGTCTGTAAAGTTCTTAGTCTGATTTTCTGATCGTTGAATCCTTAATCTATCATAAATGAGCCCTGGATGTTTTCTTAGAAATAAATCGTCGTTAATCCGCAGATACTTTACGTGTGTAGTTACATTATTTTTATGTAAATACATTTAAAGTAAAGTGTGTGGTTTATACCTACATATTAAAATAATTAGAAAGATATGATAACTACCTTTGCTATCAAAAAAAATCTTTGTTTATGGATCCTCCTTTTAAATGAAATTTGAATTACTTTTTAAAAAACAAATCGAATTTTTATGCGGTGAGAATTTGCAATTATAGTTTTTCTGAAGAAATATATTTGTTTTAGTTTCAGTTAGCACAGTGAACAATTATTTCATTTTTAACGAATGAAAATGACAAACTTATTGAAATTTGTTACAGATTGTGAATACCTGTTCGGTTACAACATCTTATTGAGGTTTCATATATGCAAAGGAAGTAAGGCAGTGGTTCTTCACTGTAGTCCATGGACCCCTGGGGGTCCTCAGCGCCTTCCAAGGGGATCAGCGAAGGTCTCTTATGTAATGTTAAGATTTCCCTCTTTTACAAACTTTGAAAGACCTCGTGGAAAAATTGAAAGACGTGTCATCCTAGACTTGAACACTAAGTTGACCCCAATAAAAATATTTACTAGTATTTTAGTAAATATTTTTATTGTAGTAAAATATTTACAAGTATTTTAATCAAGAATATTAATTCATTTGCATTATTTTTTGCAACAACATAGAGACATCACTAAAACGTAATATTTTCAAAAAATATATAGTAGAAATGAATGTGCAAAGATTGAGAACTGAATTCACGTAGCACGCCAATACGATAACCATTGCATTCTTCTCGATTTCCTGATGGAATTACAATTACATTATTTGATATTAGTATTTTGTGATATTTTTATATACATATATAATTAAATGTTTACTGTTTTCTTAAAGGGAAAAAAAGAAAAAAATCTGTAGAAATAGCAGAGACAGTCTTATATAGAACTAATGTGAGGAACTTTTAAATCATTTAACAATGTTTTAGGAGTCAGGGAGAGGTGTTCAGAATTTCGGGGGCCGTGATGTCAGGCGGATATATGAAGGGGGACCGTGGCGATCGAAAGTTAAAGAACCGCTGACGTAAGGTGTTTAAAATGGCAGTGAAGAAGTGCAAAATTTGACCAGGAAGCATCTACTGTGAAGTCAGACTGCTTAAGCCAAATATACGGAGTCTGAACTAAACACGGAACACATTTCCAAACCAAAAAATGTCTTAATTAGGGATAGCTGTTATTGTGTCCTTCCCGAGGGGAAGAAATGAAAGTTGCCAAAGCCAGGTTGGACCTCTACACGATAGATGGCGACACCACCTATCTCCACCTCCACAATTTAGACATGAAACTGGAGGGGAGGGAAATATATTCTCCAGCCCCCTGTATCCGTGGTTTCTGCTGAGACCACACACAAGACTTTCGAACCCACTGATTTAACGAGCACGTACTCCGTGTGTACTCGGAGGGTGTTTGGTGGCATCGGGCATCGAACCCAGACCCTCCAGTCTGGAGTTCGATTCTGTAACCATTAGGCTATCCACAGCCCATAGCTCGGGATAGCTCATTAGCAAACATATTTTATAGCAAACAAACAAAAATGAAAATGATGAAATATGTTGCTCTCTGTATAGACTTTATTCTTGATGAGCTACGAATAACAAAATAAGTAAGAAAATGAAATCAAGTAATGCAATTGTTGAATTCATAATTAAGAATAAGTCTCAATTTTTCAAAATCAAAGAATGTACGTTAAAAATCGGTAATAAAAATTTGTCAAAGATGTCTTTTTGATGCAAATGCCAAAGCTGTTGTTGAAACTTGTCAGTTTCTTAAAGTGATTATATTCAGAAGCGTGATTTTAAAAAAGCGTACAAATTTGTGTCATAATTAGAGTCACAAATACAAAAAAAAAATTTTAATAAGGATATTTCTACAATAACAAATTATTTAAATGAAGTTTATGGCAAAAAAAAGGGGGAGGGATGACATTTTCAAAACATTTTCCTTTTATTAAAAATGTTTGTATAATAATAATATTTTTTTTGCCTATATATAACTAAAAGAGCCTTCTGTAGAGATCCTGAACTAGGATTTTTTAAATATACAACTTAGGAGTGGATTTATTCATATTTTAATACATGAGAGCGGAGAGAAATTTTAACAGAACACAACGGTTATGATTTAAAATCATCGTAATTGGAAATAATATGAATTTTTCAAAAACCCTAATTCAGACTCTGTAAAGAAATCTTAGCTATATATATATATAGACAAAATCTAATTATTATGAGGCCTGGTGGACGAGTGGTAGCGTGTCGCGCTTCCACACCACAGGTCTGGGGTTCTGCCCTCGGGCTGGGAAATGTCGTCTCAGCCTTTCATACCTTCAGTGGGCCCCAAGCTTACTTGAGGACGAAGCACTGAGGGTTTCGCTTCAAACTGACCATCTGATCGGGATATCTGATCATGCACCTCAGCACCCAATGGTCACGTATACTGAGATGGGCACAGTAGGCCTTGGCCCTCATGGGACGTTGCACGACTGAGTTAAGTTTAGTTTTTAATTATTATAGAAACAATTTTCATAAAAGGAAAATGTTTTGAGAGATATTATGCCAATGCTCTTAATTTTTTACTAAAAAAATGCATTTAAATATTTTTTTCTTATAAAAACATTTCTAAGACATTTTTATGTGTATATTTATTCAACTGACATTAAATATCAAAAAGATTATTCATTTATCGGCTTTTTCAGAATAATGGTTCCGAAACTAGTCAGTCACCTTATCCGACTTCATCATACAGGAATAGAAATATCCTAATAAGTTGAAAAAAATGTGTAAGTCTGTAAAAAATAAAGTTGGTGACTTTTGATTTGTATTTTTCCCCCGCATTATAGATATTTTATAAATAACATGAGCATCTCTTCAATTTTAACTAATTTCTACTAGTATTAGTATTTAACTTTTGCACGAATTTTGAGATTATTTTGTGAATAGATATACATTAATTGAATGACTTCCTTAAATATTGTACCTGTTTTATATAATAATCACACTCACACACACTAAAAATTTATAGTTGTGTTTAAATATGCGATGATTTAAATATGGAATTGTAATTCTGTTATGATTATAGTAGATTTTTTGTTATAAATTAAGTTTAAAATCTCTCTAACACACACACACAGCTCTACCTAAACACTCAAAAAATTCCATTTTTATTTACATCTTTGCCTCTAGTGCATTCTAACTTAAATGTAGTCTTAAAAAAATATTAAATCGTAAAACCTTTACAGCCTAATATATGACTTGTATTAATTACACATAGAATAAAGAGCAATAATGAGTGATATCTTAGCTTTTTGAATCAAAATTGTTATTTCATTTACGTCAAATATCATCAATAACTTCAGCAACAACATGCTAGCTTCCAAAATTTAGTAATTCAGTAATCCAACTAAATAGCATTGCGTCACTCCCTAATTTTTTGGATCAGAGAGCATTCTATATTGTTTGTAAATTCTGAATTTTATTGGTTCAACTCCTCATTAATGGTAGCAAACACTTCTTTGGAAGTTAGCGTCTTCTATCGACTTTGGAGTTTTCTAAGGCAGTTTTTACCAGTTTCAAGCCGTCAATTGCAGTTAAAAGTATCAAATTATTTACTAGCCAATATTTCCTATTCTTTAATATCAACAAATGTTTTTAAAATTGCTGATTTTATCTCAAAAAATCTTTCAAACATTGTCAACGAACTATTCCTGCTTGTTTTAGTATGCAGACAAACCACTTTTTCATAGTCAAACTCTGCATTCACATAATTTTTGTAAAATATCATTCTCGGTGACTTAGTAAGTAATTTTACATTTATCTTCTCACTAAATTATTCATCTTTTTAGAGTTTCATTTGTAACAATCATAGAATTTTTTTCTGTATAAACATTATGAAACATAGAACAACCGATGCCATATCGCGCGCGCGCCTTCAAATTCTAAAAATTTTTCAACTATATCTTCTTCGTGGGATATATTTTCTATCTCAACAGTGCTTTCACTCAAATCTAATCTTTTCTTATAAAGGGTCATATGCAGCCAGGTATATAGTATAGGTGCATAGCACATATGTAGAGGATACTCATAACTCATTTTCTCAGATTTAACCATCATGCTAGAGCCATTAGTAACACAAGTATATATAACTATGTGTTTTTGAATTATGATTATTTTGGTTTAAGGAGGTCCGGCACGTCCATAGGAGCCCATGTTAAATTGCGTAAGTTTATGTATCTTTTTCTCAGGAACTACTTACTTCTCATAAATAAACATTTTACAGTAGATTATGTGTACTGTCAATAACACTTTAACGAAGGTTTTTATCTTTTTGTTAAAAATTAAATTAATTATGAATTTTTTTAAAAATTGTCCAATTTTCCCTCCTAAAATTTAGTTTAAAAAAGCCATATCTAAAAAAGTTTGCAAGATATATTTAATTCCCTCCATTAAAATGTTTAAACATGTTAAAAGTCTGCTCACTGAAAATTTTAGGTTTATATAATAAGTAGTTTTTGAGAAAAAGGTACATAAATTGAAAGATTTTACATTTTGAGAAAACAGGCTTTAAAGTAAAAATTTGTGATTTTCTGAGCATTTACTTTTCTTAGAACTTTCCAGAAGCATATGAATCCTTTTTTTTAACTCTTTGCTCATACAAAAGACTTTTCCAATTTTCTTTTTTTCATTATTTTTTTACAATTTTGACTTTTTTGGGGATCTTAAGATGCTTTCGTTGGGCTATACAAATCCTACGTATATTTAGTTTTTGGAAGCACGACAGCCAATTATAACTTGGTTCAATATCCCAATGTTTTAAGATCATTAATTTTGCTACATGACTCAAATTGAACTGTGCAATAGCCATATTTACGCCTAATTTTTCAGATTTTTTAATTCCACAAATGTAGATGTTGAAATCCCTGACCGTATGGTGTTATTAACTGACTCATTTGGATTCTAAATAATGCTCTGTGGGTTTCATATAAACACTTTCTTAATAACATAGGATCACCTACAACTCTAAAAATTGGCTTCATTTAATTCATCATGGTGTATGTGTTTATAATCATAGTGCCTTTCGTTACATTCAGCTTTTGTCTTTTGAAACTTGCACCAAGCATTTATAATCGCAGGATACAGTCCTGGTTGAGGGCTCTCGTTTTTGAAGACAGAAGATGAAAATAAACAGCCCAAACAGAAGTTTTCATGATATATAGATCACTGATATTATTCCTAGTAGTCATACTATAATATCTTTGAATTTTATATTAAAATGTCGGTGAGTCGGTTACGACCTCTTAGGCTTTTTCCATCATTTAACTTTTTTCCCTCTCTGTTTCGCTTTTAAGATCCAAAAGACGTGTACACATACACTTTTGAATAATCCCAATACACTCTAACTTTTCCACTAAACATCATACGTATTCGCACTCATTAGAAACTTATGCAAGGGAAAACACAACTGCTCCTAGCAAGGAGTCAAGGGGTAGCTTCATTTTAAAAAAATAAATAAAAATACTTCCAATTATCGTATTTCCTCATATCCTATAACATTTTAAACAGAAATATTTGAACTCTTAGAAAATATAAATTGATAACTTTTCTAAAATTCATGTGCCGAACCCTCTTAAACCCTTTCGTTGGCCATTTATTCCTCTTTTGGACTTTCCGCAGTTTTTCATGTTATTTTTTTAACAATAAACGATAGCATTTAAGAAAATATATTTTATTTTGCCAAATTTTATGTTTACATTTTAATTTTAGAGGTGGGAAGAATACTTCCCAACGAAACATTATAAAGAAAATTAAGTTTAAAGGGGATTATTTGCCATGAAAAGATGAGAAGCATATTGCAATACACAAGGGGACATCACATTCTGCACACATGTAGCGGGTCCTCTTTTCTTTTCCCTTTCTGCTACATTTTCTACCTTGTCTATACTTGAAAACCATCTTTGACATATGATTTCCCACATTGGCTAAGTGCACATCATCTGGAACTATACACTTCTTTGCTTGGGAGCTAGCACAGGACGTCCTTTCCTTTTTCTAGAGGAATATCCATCTATCTGCAGACAGAATGTTAGCTGGTCAAAACTTCTGCTTCTTTTGTTCATTTGCCACAGTGGGAAACTATGATAACAAGGTCAATAAGAAAATAAAAAATTCTATGCCATCATTTTAATATCTTCTTAATTTCTGATACCTTTCTTTTCTTTGATCGAAGCGATCAACCTTTCCCAAGACATCGTTATATACAGCGACAGCTTTTGTGGACAAGGTACTTTTCTAGTACCATCTTTTTTTGTTGTTGTTCGATTTATAGTTGTCATAATTACTGTATTATGTGCAGTAGCATAAAAGTAAAGCGGAAATTAGTCTTCCCATCGTTATAATAGCAAGGCCAAAATATTATAATGGGCTTTGCGCTTCCCACAGGTGTATTTTGTAAGATCATGTAGATGGAAAGTAGTCTTCCCAAGGCCCACGAAAGAGTTAAACGTTAGTGTCTAAACACAACATTCTGAGAAGATCCACTCATATTCATAACTTTCCTAAATTAAGGAATTTACCTTCATTGAAATGAACGCTTATGTTCAAATATCGCCTATTTTTATATAATGTACACTCATTAAATGTCAAATTACAAGATAATCCAGCGTTTAAATTTGATGAAACTTCACTTGTAGCCTGAAGTTTAAAGTTTAATCGAATCTTATTGTTTATATATAAACATCATAGAAGCATTAGTAGGGGCCCTTTTTTCCCCTCCGGGAATCAAGTATAATTCCCGGAATTACAGGAAGTAAGAAAATCATACGATTTACGAGATAGAAACCCTAATCCTCATATACTCGGTTTTATTTAGGGCAACATTTTTGTCTCTTCATTATAAGTAAAAATTTTATTTCATGTCCATTTTTGAAATCCTATTTAGAGAACTCCTCAATTTACTTGAATGTTTTTTAAGAGTGTAACGCAGCGATTTTCAAACTGTGGTGCGCGCCCCTTAAAGGGGCGTGATAACCCTGCGTATGGGCGCAAGAGTCGAAAAGTCGAGATTATTTAAGAAAATTAGTATTTCACTGAAAGGAATCAAAATAAAATGTTAACATTCTAATATAATAATAAAAAAAATAATACACATTTACGCTGATATAACATGTAATACTTATAAATGTATCAGTACCACACAATGTGTATTTGTGATAATTAATTTATCAATACTAACAACATAATATTTATTCTATTACATAGAAGTATATATATATATATAACTTACTTAAAATATCTATTACTTAAAAAAGTAACATATACAAAATTTAAAACTTAGCTTGATAATTTATACAATTTGTAAATAAGGTCTTTTTTTGTAGCTTAAGTTTCAAAATATATTTTTACTGCATTCAATACGTTGTTATTGTATTGGGGGAGGGGTTGCAAATATTGAAAGTTTGAGAAGCACTGGTGTAATGCCAACTTCCCAAGAATATTTGCCGAAAGGTCTGTGTTTGATATAATTATTCAAAGATCGATTCGTGGCCTCATTAGCCGAAGGGTCAATGCCACGAACTTGTGACGTGAACTCGAGTCCTGGTGCCACTGAGGACCCACCGTTTATAAAGAATCTTATGCGCGTTAAATTTTGTGAGGTTCACACTTTTTACTTTGAAGTGGAAGTTTGTAGAATGGAGTACCACACAAGTAAGATGCTGTCTTCGTCAACTAAGAGAAATTCAAAGTTACAAGGTCCATGGACAATAGTCCTCGTTTTACTTCTAAGTGTGACGTTAACCCTTTACCTACCGCATTATGATTTACTACAGTTTTTTTCATGCAATATTTTTTTTTTGAATCCCTACATTGAAAATTAAGGTATAAACATAAAAAAAATACTCAACTTTGGAGAATTTAATTAGTTAGA
>BMAV01001221.1:116850-133168 GCA_019973955.1 Trichonephila inaurata madagascariensis
TCTAAAACTTCTTCCTATTATCCAATAGGATTTCTTTTAAAACAAGAATAGGTAATTAAAGTTTAAAAAAAGTTGACATCAAATGAATTTCAAAATGAAAACATTTTAAATGTGTGCTTAGGTTTTTAAAAAGTTTCGAAGGGCTGCAACCTATGTATTGGCGGGATGCGTGTTTGACATGCCTGCAATAGAATTAACAAAGCAAGTCTTAAATTAGATTCTAGAAAACTTAACTGTGGAATTGGGGGTAATGTTACAATTAATTAAGAAGACAGATTTGTATAGAATATTTCTTCTTGATAACCATTCGGGTGTCACCTCTTTTGTTAAATGACACTCGATGAGATCCGCAATTCTTAGACCCTAGAACAAGGGTCGGAAAACCATGGCTAGCGTGCCGAAGGAGGCTCTTTGCATAGACGGATGCTAGAATTTTGGCTTTACCTATTATTTAGAAAATAATTATGTCTACTAAAAGTAGTTGTTTTCCTTTCTCTTTTTCATTTATAATTATCTATCGAAAAAATGTATCTGCATTTGCATATTCATTTAAGTATTTGATTGTCTGAAGACAATTACTCCTGTATTAAACTGCTTCCCATTAAAATATTTTAGTGGGATTCAATGAAAATATTAGAATAAGTTCTAAAGCAACAAAAGTTCAATTCATGGGTAGAAATGCCGGACCATGGAAGACCCTCCTCAAAATGATTTCCAGCAACATTTATTTTTGTGCATATATATGTTCGGGAGCACTCATGAATGGACAAGAGATATAAATAAATCGCCAACATAAATGGCAAAGACACATTCTATATTTTATGACATGCGTAACAGTTAATAAAAAGAGCATTAAAATGACTTTTATACACAAGATATTTTAGTGAGGGAAAATATAAACATTACATTACATTATTACATTATTTTTTAATGTATTACTATCTTTAAAAGTATTATTTGATAAATTTTATTTATTGCATGAATTACTGTCTGCTGATTAAAACTTCACTTTAAACTATGCAATTATAACTTCATCTCTAATTGTTATGAGTCTATCTTTACTCGAATCTAAGAAGTATTTATTTTCTTTAATTTTAGTATGAGAGGTTTATTTGGAGATTTCATTCAGAAGAGTTTATCTGGTTATATACATATACAGTAATACCTTGACTTACCCCGACTTACGCGATTTTCAAATTTCGTCAATCCGTCTTTATATATATATATCACTGGAACTCAGGCGGAATCAGTTCCAGAGCCTGATGAAATTGGTAATGTTATTGAAGAAGTTGCCGATCTTGCCAGGCAAATAAATTTAGAAGTGTATAGTGATGACGTGTTCAAGAAGTGCTGGATTCTCACAATCAGAAGCTGACAACTGAGGAGCTCATAGAAATACATGAACATAGCAAGACATTAAAGAACTTGAGTCTTTACACCCAGTTCAATCAGAAGATCAAATGACAGTTGAGAAGAATGACGGTTGAGAACCTTAGTTTAATTGAAAGAGGGTTACACAAATTTTAGAATATACAGACTCCAGAGCAAAGAGAGTATTTTTTCAACAAAATAAGGAATAAAAAATTATCAGCATGCTACGAGGAAATATTGAGGAAGAAAAAAAAATTTTGAGCCGGCAGACTACTTTGTCAGATTTTATGAAACCATCTACATCAAAATAATTTCGGTTTGCGACTTTGTATTAGTGTGTGTTACCTAAACTTTTAATAAACATTTTATTTTTCTAAATTATTATTTTCTTTCGCCTCTGGTCCCGACTAAAAATAATTTACATGTATTTATATGTGAAATTATACCCTGACTTACGTGAATTCGACTTTCTTGGTTACCACTCAATCCTCCCTATCACGTAAGAGTTCGGGGTATTATTTTAGTATCCATAATTTTATCTCAAGAATATTTAAAAGACAAGGGTGGGGAACTAAGGAATTCAGTACAAATTTATATTTAGCTAGCCTCTTTTAGTTATATATATATATATATATATATATATATATATATATAAGCATTTTTTATTTGTTTATTTTATATGTCTTTAAATCTTTGTATAAACAATCATTTTTTCTACTTATCAACACAATGTTATTCCATTTGATTTTCGATCATAAGTAAGAACGTATTATGTTCCTAAATCATTTATATCCTCAACATTTAAATATACTATAAATTGCTAATAATATCTTTTTACAATAGTTAAGATTGTTAGTTAAATTTTTCATTCGAAAAGCATTGTTAAACTCTGATTAGCATTCACACACTCACATATAAAAGCTGAAAAGATTAGTATCGGATTTTTTACTTACGCATGATAATTCTATTTTTACAAATATAGTTATTTGTATGAATACTTAATATACAAGTTTCTTGAATAATAAAGAAAAGGTTGATTTATTAGAACACAAAAAAATATAAAAACGACTTTTCAACGATTTTCTTAATCTTTTTCTTAAGATCATAGCTTTATTGTATGATGAGTAGTAAAAAGAACTATATTCATGCAGTGCATAAATTAAATAATGTACTGTTTAAATTCGGGAGTATCCAAAAGTACAGATTTTTCCTAAGTGTATTTCAGTTTTCTCTTTGAGTTTAGAAATAGATTTTTAAAAATCAATAATGAGGGCGTTAACTACAAATTAACATTTTTCCTTTTCCTTTTGAACATTGTAGAATTCAACTGAGGGAATTCCATTAAGAAATGTTTTAGTGTTTTTTAAACAGGATTTTTTTGTGTTGCAAATAGGTATATTAGCTTGAGTTGAGAATTTTATTTACATCTTTTCATGATATTTAATGCTTTTATATCCTTTTAGTCTTATATTTCTTACATTTTAGCATCTTAGAAACTTACTTTATTCAGAAAATACAAATTTAACAACCCGCGGTGCCTGACAGGTCTGCTTTTTCGATGTGTGGGCTTTCGCTATTTTTGATAAACATTGGTACCACTCCTCTGTGATGGCCTAACGATTTTTATTTTATTTTATTTATTTTTTATTTTCAACAATTATATTTATCTCAGTACATTTATATTTTCATTATTTATATATATATTAAGTTTAGAAAATTCGTCAAGATCATATACACTTTTTACATAAATAAACGTGTGTCCACGCAGCAGAAAATATTTGAAACAATTTGATTCCTACGGCAATGCATCCAGAGTTAGGGAATAGAAGTATAAAATACAGAGATTTAGAATTTTAGTATTTATTAATTATGCAACATTTAAAGATATTTATTAACATAAATAAGCACCATAAAATGCATCGCTATTTTTGCAACATAAATAAATTATAAGTGTACATATACTATATATATATATGTATCTTTTAATATTTGTTAAAATAAAAAAATAAACATGAAGTATAAGTATTCCTGCAATAAGTGAGATAAGAAATGAAAATTTTAATGTGAAACTTTTCCCTGCAAAGTTCTACTTAATATTGCAATATCAAGGATATAATTTACGACTTTCAATTTGACACAGGATTCTGAATGTTCAGTTGTTAAACAGCTTCTTGATGGGACTCAAAATATATTTCCCATGAGAAAAAAATTTTGTTCTCGTATATATGTAGAACCAAAAGTGAAAAGCAGCGCACATGCAATTTACTTCAAATAATTAAATCGCTCTGGCAATAATGTGCAGCACTTTAAAATAGCTGTCGATGTTTCGATAGAGTTATCTCTTTCAGACCTTATCATAATTCCGTAAATTTTGCTTTCTATAATTCTAGATTAATAACGCAACAATGAATGACTCTTCATTTTATAAGTATTACAGAATCGTTTTTATTTTAATTGAATATTTAACGCTGAAGATGAGTCATATTTGAAGAAAGGATTTTTTTTTACATAAATTACACAAACTACAGGCAAATAAATTCAGAAAAGTCATTTTACGGCAAAGAATTGAAAATAAAAAATAGCCTTTATGCATGTAGCATAGAGAGGAGAGACAGAGAGATTTAGCTTGATCTCATAACTTTGTAAAGTGCCATTGAGGTTTGCACCGAGTGCCATATGTTGTTGACCCCTGATCTAGATTAAACAAGGTCCTTGCATAAAAAACAACTAGTTTATCCTAATAAATTCTTAAAGGATATTTTTATCCGTTTATTTTCAAGACTTTTTGTCATTAATTTTATGCAGTCTTTGGTTATGAAAATAATTATTCCATCCTCGTAAGCACATGTTTGATACTACCTAGATGAAAGAACATGGCTGAGAAGAATAATGTAATCCAAACTTCCATACAATCGTTATGTGATCACTGTGACAGTCCTCACTATATATATATATATATATATATATATATATAAGTGTTATATGCTGCAGCTTCAATTAAAACTGTCTTAAAGGAATCCTGAAATGACAATCATTCTTTTAAGGCTTCCATCTTCCAAACATTTTGAATACGTAAATGTAATGTTAATCCTATAGAATTCTATTTCTCTTTCATATCTAGAAATTTGCATTTATTTGAATGCAATAAAATACATTCGAAGGAGCAAAAAAATAATTTATATTTATGGGAAAATTGTATTACTTTCCTCAGTTTTTGAAAATATAATCAGTTACATAAGTTCTTATATTTTTAAGCATTTACCATTAATATATATTTTTTTAGATTTATCATTAACTTTAAATTCATATATATTTCAGCTGATAATTAAAATTATGTAAATTAAGAACATACGTTTTATCTCAAGAAAAAATACGAAAGATTTAAATAAAAAATGCTAAAAATGTTAACTAATTATTCGTTGCTACTTGTCCATAATAAGCTCATTTTTTTACGCCGAGATTAACACTAGAAAGACTGAAACTTAGTATATACCTATATTGCCTAAAAGCAGTCAAAATGACTGCATTGTGAAAGTATAATTAATATGCAAAAAAATTTATTTAAAATTATCTTTTAATACTTTTTATATTATTTGCAGTCATATAACAAGTTATTAGTAAATATTAACAATAAAAAAAATTACTTCCCTTGGAAAAAAATATATTCTAAAAATTCTAAGAAATCGTGCATTAAATATGTAATTGTTTTTCTAATTGAAATAAAAAAGCAGTCAAAATGACTTCCTTGGGCCATCTAGTGTTAATCGTGCTAGCTATTCTGATTAAATATCTTCTGCGGTGTAGAATCAGAAAATCTGTTATTCATATTCATTTTTCACTTTAGATTTTACAACTTCTTGAAATAAGTTTTGGTACCTAGCTAAGCAAATCTTCAAATTTTGGCGAAGTTTTAAGATGCATTTAAGCTTTGAATTGACGTTTAAAAATATATCCCACACTTACACTAAGTATAAGGCCCTGAAAAATTAAACAAGTAGTTAAATTGATGAATTTATCCTCATCTTTTCGTGGAACAATCAATAATCCTATATTGTGTTAAAATAAATCAATCGGGTGAAGAAAAAGAAAAAAAAAACCCATCCAGATTTTGGATTTTTTTATTTCAAAACCGTATATATTTTTCAAAAAGAGTTGAGTGGGAATTTCAAAGTTAAAAAATGCTACTTGAGAATGAGAAATTTTCTTTTTAAGATAGGAAGTTGAAAAAAGAAAGAGTTAAAAATGATAAAGAAGTAACATATTGATTAAATTTCTATTCCATCAAGCAATAGAAATCATGCTATTTTTAGAATAAGGAAGAATTGTAAAATTAAATTTTAGAGTTAATGAGTTAAAATGGCAGATAAATAAAGGATAAACTGCATAAATTAAAGTTATTTTCATCCAAATATAAAATTCATGTTCATTTACCAAAAATGAACAGCAAGGAAATTAATTTGTAGCAATATGCAGTGTAATCTCAGAATGGAATTTCTCATCATCTGTTTAAACTCACGTTTTTTAAATGAATTTTCTGTTATGTTATTGCAATTTATGTCTCCCATGATTACTTCCATAATATAGTAGGAGAAAGTTTTGTTAAGGTTAAGAAGATTTAAAAGGGATTAACACCCCTTAACTGGTTTGCCCGTACACCGTAAAGGCTACCGAAATTTCTACGAGGACTGATATTTTCTTCCTTCTATCTTTGATGGCACATATTTTTAATTCTTATGGTGAGAATATTAGTGCTAATGATTTTAAGAGATGCAGTTTGTCCATGGTAATGAAATACTTCTCATCCTGAATTTTCTTTGTGGTGGAGACGAGAATTTTTCATTGAAGGCAGGAATTTAGATTCTTGAAAATATTCGATAAAAAACAGGGACTGGCAAGGTAATGCGCAATTTGTTGCTTGAAAAGAAATGAAAATGGAAAGATAATCCAAAAAAACTCGATATTATCTCTGTCCCATTGCAACATAAGACTTAGTATTACACCATGCTTCAAACTGTGTGTGCATATATATTCGCACACACACATACACACACAATCCTCAACTGTTTGAAAAAGAGGAACAACCACGAAATTTTTTTTTGTAAGTATTAAATAAATTCTTTAAAGATATATAAAACATTTTTCACAGCATGCCGAGTGTACTTATGAAAAGCAAACATTTAGGGTTTTTTGTATTCCACACACAATTATAAAATAAAAAATAGTGTGAAAACTTCAAAATATTGAGGATTAAAATCAAATTCTTCCATTTTCGCTTTCAGATAAGTATTTTTTTTAATTATATGCAATAAAAAAATGTGCCATTTTGGAGAATTTTGGGCAAAAATATTGATCAGTTAAGGGGTTAAAAGAGAGTGGTTTGCTTTATATATTAGGTTGAGAGATGATTTTTGCCGAACCCAATAGTAACTTTTCGATGAGTTAAAAACAAATGTTTGTATTAAAGTGTGGGATGTATACAAAAAGCTTGCCTTTTCTGAATAAGAAAAAAAACATCAAAAATTTTTGTTAGATATCCCTTAATATTTTAAGCACTTTAAGGTACATCTTTCAATTCCAGTGGTAATTTCTTTCAAAATACTCTCAGTAAACTAGTTCCTTTTTTCCCTTATAATCAGTTTTCAGAATGAAATTCATTTTGGAAATTTTTTTAGGACAATGCCTACTTCCCATATCACACAAATATCATTTTAAAAAAATAAGACGAACAAAAATCAGTATTAACAAATATATATATATATCTATATAAATAATGTGTTTCATATATAATGGGTACAAAAGTCTACTTTTTTAATGCATTGTTTTATAGCTTTTTTTTCTCTTTGAGACTAGTTTTTAGATTACTATACAGTCCCTTTCTTCCTCTTCTTTTTAAAACTGAGTTTCAAACGTAAAAACATTACGAAAGGAAACAAACGTAAGGAAATTCCTTTTGAAATACATTTTTTAAAAAGCCAATTGCGTATGTACAGCATCAATAATGAAAATAAAACTCTAATATGCGTGAACATATTACGTTTCTTTAGTAACTGCTCTTTCTTTCGCCAATATTGCCCCCAAACACCGCTTTAAGCTTTCTTCCTGGAATTCAGGAGCGAGCTACTCACTAGTTTCCCTCTCTTCTTCTATGTTAACCGAGTTTCAAAATTAACGAAACTCATTTTGAAATCTGTGATGGCATAATCCATAATTCCCAGATCGCACAGATGTCATCTGCGACGACATCTATCAAAACAGAAACGCTCTTTTCAACCGGCTTTCCAGTTAACTTCCATCTCGGGAGCAGTTACACTTAACGCCAACCCCACCGAATTTCCACGAAATGCGTTGTGTTCGACTAAACACGAAACTCTTTCGGCTTATAATTAGAAACAAGCGGCAACTCAAGCAAAAGGGTTGAGTAAATTATGTTAACTTCTGAGCCGAAGCGTCACTTATAAAACGTAAAGGAAAAGCGAAAGGTTTCTTCGGCACACTTTCAACTTCTCTAATGACCGAAATTAATAGTCATTTTTTTCTTATCACAGACAAAATAAGAAACCTTAGACGAGACTAGATACACTACGCGTTTTAATTGTTTGAGGAAGCAAGTGGAACTCGGAGATAAATAAAAAGTATGTGGCGAATCAACACTTATTGAGTTCGCTGAGTCTATCATTTTCAAATGAGGAAAAAAAAGTATTTTTTCCGGTCACGCTACATTGAATTAAAAAAACATCGCCGGTATATTTCCTCGAAGAAAAGAGAATACATGTTACAACTGTGTTTCCAGGGCTAAAACGGATGCTCGTTACCAATTTCCTCTTCATTAAAACATGTAAAGTTTCTAGACGCTTTTTCTTACGTTAGGACAGTTTTTTAAAAAGGAAAGAAAAAGAAGTACAGTTCTGAAAGAAAAAGAAGTACAGTTTATTTTCCGTGCCGTAACTTTTTAATGCTCTGCCGCATCATACAAAAGCCTTAACTTTCATTTATAATATTTCATTCATGATACATTTAACTTACAAATGTTTCATCAAAATGAGTCGTAAAAATTTCATTGGAAGCTTATTTCTGATCTTTTTCTCTTAAGATGTTCATATTAGAGATGAAATATTTTTCTCAAACTTACTTAACAAGATCTTCATAAGGAATATATTTTTATTTTCCCACATTTTTTCCCCTAAATATTACAATACGTCCTCCAACTTAAACAAGAAATAACCTTATACATTATCTATTGTAACTGAAAGTTCAAGAATCATCGTATATACATTTTTACTACACAGGAAAATAAGTGATGTGTTAAGATTAAAACTGTATATTGTGTTTAGATCATTGTTTTTTATTTCTCCTAAATATAGAGCAGTAGAATTTTTGATTTTTAAGAATAATATTACAGATAATCTTATGCTTACTTTTAACTTTTCAGAAGCCCAAAGTTGTGGGGAAGTCAACCAACTAGGAGGCGTATTTGTGAATGGTCGACCATTACCAAATGCAATTCGTCTTCAAATTGTGGAATTGTCGCAGCTAGGTGTTCGTCCTTGTGACATCTCAAGACAGCTTAGAGTTTCACACGGCTGCGTTTCCAAAATCTTGGCAAGATACCATGAGACAGGCTCAATTTTACCTGGAGCAATCGGGGGAAGTAAACCAAGAGTGACAACGCCTAAAGTTGTTGCTTACATCAGAGAATTGAAACAAAAGGATCCTGGAATCTTTGCTTGGGAAATAAGAGACAAATTACTCGTGGATCGTGTCTGTGACAAGTTTAATGTACCTTCAGTATCTAGCATTAGCAGAATCTTAAGACATAAAATTGGTGCGAGTGCTTCATATGATGGTTTGGATAGGGAAACAGCTCGCCATCTTTACAGTGGCTTTTATTCATATCCTCGTAACGGAAATCAACAACAGCAGCCTTCGCCAGCCCATTCATCTCCAGTTTTGCTTTCGATAACTAACAACGACAATGTATCTTCCCCAACAAGTCTTCCACCAAGAGCTTGGCCCTCTGCTCATTCAGTATCAGATCTACTGGGACATTCACTCGGTTTTCAGCACAGTGCTCCGGTACCAATACCACCCGGAAGTCAGTTTGCACAATTTCCGACACCAGATGCGGCAGCAGCTGCTGTAGCACAAGCAGCCCAAAATTACAATTATTACATGTACCACCTTTCACATGGTCACCATCATCATCAAACCGGCAGTATCCCAAGTTTTGTGCCTAGTGTTCCTCAGCCACCACAAAACTTGTCGCTGTCTTAAGAGAATCAGCGTGGATATGTATGAAAGTTCCAGATTGATAGATAACCAGAAGCAGAGAATCATTGCAGTTATCATTTCATGAATTCAATGATAAAAAGAAATTAAATCTTAGCAGCAATTATCTTTAAGAGCTTGTTACCTAGTTGTCCAATGTATAATATGTTAAAACATTCTATATGTTTTTTGCATTTTATTTTGGTATCAACGGGTGAATTTAACTATTCTTAAAAAAACTGGCAGTCTCCCTACTGATGCTTGTCATTCTGAAACTTTAAAGATTGTACTTTGCTTAGATAACTTCTAAGTTCATAGTATAGTAGAGGAACGACAATCATTGAAATTGAAGCTTTCAAAAATTAATGTAGGGAGGTATAGACAATTTATAATCAACGGATTTGGAAAAAAAAGAGGAATAAAAATCTTACTAGAATTCAAAGACAGTTTGTGAATGATTCAGAAATTCTGAAAAACCTTTATATACTATTTTTTCTACAGTTGGACCAATGAAAAACTACCAGAAGTTTGTACAGATTAATGGGAGTTTCTGCAGAAAGCGCATCAAGAAAAGCTGTAAAACTAACCACTGAATCTGTATTTGTGAATACCAGAATTATATGAAAGTGTATATCAGTCAGTAAAAAAAATTGAAGGTTAAGTAATTATTTGAAAAAAATATGTGTATTAGATCATGAGTTGCTTAAAAGTTTACAAAGATTTACGATCTTTTTAGATTTAAAAGTGCTATATCATGTTTTTGCTGAAACCAAAAATGAAATTGTGATATAAAATTTGCAAGACCATATGGAATGCAATTTTTTAGATTGATAGAGGAACTGTGATTTTAACAAAAATTTTATCAAATAACTTTAAAAAGTTGGAGAAAAAGAAAAATTACTTTTAATTTTTTGTAATGGATGACATTGTAAAAGGGCATAAAACTAAATAGATGCCTGATTGAATGTGTTGAGAATAATGTATATATTTTTTAAATATAAAATATAAATACCTGAGAAAACTAAGCTATGTATTATGTAAAAGATAAGAAAAAAAAGATAAACAAATTTGATAAATAAAAGATTAGTCTTTAGACATATTTTTATAGTTTTTGCTAAATAACTAAAGATTAATAAGTAAAAATTCTACATATTTTATTCCCAACTTTAAATGTTAATTGTTAAAGTAAGTAATGTATAAATTTTAATCCTAAAAGCAAGAAGAGGTAGTATTTTGATGTGTGTAATGTATTAAATGTATTTTGCTACACTTCGCATTTCCCGCTATTTGGTGACAAGGAACATAATTTAAAACTGGAAAGTAATGCACAGTCAAAAAGAATGCTATCTTCACATGGGATTAATATTGATTCTTATGCAGCAGTTCCCAAATCTGAAATTCTGAATATAAAAACACGTTGTATTTAAAATATTTATTTTTCTACAGCAATATTAACAAGTATTATATTGTTAAAAATTGGGTTATGAAATTATTTAATTCATTAGAAGATGCATTAGATACCCAATGATAGCGGTATACGTAAAATAATGACTGTAAAAAATGTCTAGGGCATTTAAATCAATAGATTTTGAATTCAAACTATTTTATAGTACAGAGCATTCTACTATGTTGTGAATAACATAACAATTGTATGTGTCAGCATTTAAAATTTATTGCAATTATTCATTCAAAATAAATTTTTGAAGTATGTATAGAAAAAAAAAATTCTTTTAGTTCATATGCTTTATATTCCGTCCTTCTAATTTATTAAATTTAAAGTGCAAATTTTCAATGGAAAAAAAAGGGAATTTTTTTTCCTGAAAATATCAGCTACTTTAAAGGAACATCAATGCTCTCTGCTATTCAAATATCTCAGTTCCCTGGCAGAATGACTTGGTACTGTTAAGAGATGATGAATTATGTTGCGTTTCTGTTAGTTTGGAGGCTTCAGAGCGTAAATGTTACGGCTTTAATTGGTCTCTGATTACTATCGTGTCCTAATGATGGCAGTGAAAGATCAATGTTAGATAAGACTGCAGACAAAAACCACCTGTTGTTCCTTTAGATGAAGTTCTAAACATATACATTTTTGTCCATTCCTTTCCTTCTCTTTCCGCTGATAACACATTTCTTCAAAGGATGAAGAAAAAAATTCCTCGAAAACTCAGATTTCAATGTCTTGATAATCTTCAACACAGAAGAGGCTTGTCCAAATCTTTCCTTGTACTTGCATTTGAAAATTCAAGTGAAAAAAAAATACTTATTCCATGCTAAAAATTCTCTCTGATTTATTATTTCTTTCGTAAAATTATTTCTTTTCATTAGAGATGGTATACGTTTGAACTCCGAAATGCACATAGATTCAATATCAAATAAGAATAAATTTTAGTTTTTTAGCATATAATGCTATTTACATAAAATAGTATTTTCGTATTTGGAGTAGAGCTAGTCATAGAAGGTGGGGGGAATTTATTATCACAATAAGTAATATTTATGCTAATACTATGGAAAAAATAGTTTTGACATGATACAAAAAAATATTCATTAGCTTATTCTAAAATCATGTTTTGTTGCATTCTATTTTTACAAATTTAAAAAACATGATTTTTTTAAAATTAAATGCACGACAATTACTGTTAAATTCAGCAATTACCATGCATTACATGAATACTTGTAGCTTCAAATTCTTCTAAAATCAAATGCTTAGGCTGATTTTAGTTTAAACCTTAATACAACGGAAACGCTCCAAATATTTTATATACGACAACTCAACAATTTCATTTTTACTATAAAAATTGCAAACAGGAGGTGCAACTCTATGAATGCTTTGAAAATGTATAAGAAAACAAAATTTATCCAATTTAAAGAGTTCACAATTGTTACTGATTTATATAATTTGTCTATTTCACTATCTCCTCTTATAAAACGTTAGAAGTAATACTCCGTTCTGAATATAATATTTTGAAACTAATTTAACATATTTTCAGCAAAAATTCGGAGCAGTTATAAACCTGTCTTATCATTTTTACTATAAATATTACATTGGATAAAAAAATAGATAATACCTTTTGGAAGTTGAATTTTTAAATGGCTAAGAATTAATTAATAGCAATATCAGAAAATTAAAAAATAAATCTAAGTTAAATTTTAATTTTGAACTTATATTTACAGAATTTTTTATTAAAAATATTTAGCTGAATTTCATAAATAAATATGAATTAGAATAGAAGTATAATTAAGAAAAATTAAAGATTAAAGCTTCGTTTGTTATTGTTAAATATTACAGTTAAACGTTTTTTCTCAACAAAGACTTGTTTTAAAATTTAAATTTCAATTTTTTAAAAAAAGTTACAGCCAGTGCCGGTTAATCCATTGAGCAGCCAGGAGCCCTGATAAGCTGGACAAGATTTATAACCAGATTTTCTGGTTATAAGTTTTGATTCGTCAATGCCAAAGGGTCCCGTAGATCTTCAGCGCCTAGGGCCCGCAAGAAGCTTAAATCGGCACTGGTTATAGCTCTAATTCATGAGTTTGCTTCAAAGCATATCTTCCTTTTCTGATACATGTAACATAATTATCTATAAGTAAAAGAAAATTAATAAACATATATCGTTAAAAACCTTAGTATATATAAATAACTATATTCTCTACATTTCTTAAAACTGTAATACATAACAATGTTAACTTTAAGTTAATTAAACTTAAGAGAGAGAGAGAAAAGTTATCAAATTTCACGCTTGTAAAATTAGTAATGATTCAAAGATATTTGGTTTGTAAGTAGATGTCTTCAAATTCGAGTTCAACAAAGTCAATACCTCCCTCAAATATATGAGTAACATAGACTATTCATCACTATTGAAATTATTTGAAATGAAATAAAATTTTTAAAAAAAATTGATACAAAAATATCTGAAGAAGTTGTTGCAAACTATAAACATCTTTTTTCTTATTTAAATTTTTATTTTTTAATTTTCTAAATTTTTATATTTTAATTTTCTAAATTTTTATTTATTTATTTTTTTAAAATTTCTCTATAAACGTTAATTTACTTAATAGGAAGGTTATGCTAAGAAATTAATTTTTTAAATAGGTATTCAAACACGGTTTTGACAAAATAAGAGGAGAGATTTACCCATCAAAAGGAACTGTATTAACTACGGATCCTGGGTCCTGAGTAGCAGAAAATGTTAGAGATATATAAATTTGAAAGTCAACAGCAAATCGGCAGATAAACAAGGAAATTATATGTTGCACAAAAAAACCTTTTATTGGAGGAGGGGGTGACATTAGAGAAAATCTCAAAAATGCAGATGTTAGTCTCTTATCAGCCCTGACGGAGGTAGGATGGCTTAAAACAGGGATGAATAAACCCAAATGACCTCACGGGCTACTTCGGAAAAACATTATAATCCCGCGAGCTGCATATAAAAATGTATATATTTATATTAGATTTGGACCCATTGCAAACATTTATTGAACTGAAAATTTAAAACAGAAATTTACATATTATTATCGTTTTTCATGTATACAAGCACGTAGATAATATAATAATAATAATAAAAAAATAATAATGCAATAATCAAATAATGTTTAATTTATTTGATTAGTGAGATATTTGTTTCTCAACTCTTCACTTAGTTTTTTCAATCTTTCTCAAATGCGTGTATTTGTGCATCGTAATTGATGTTGAAGGCTTTTGTTCGTTAAGTTTGAGCGCGAGTTATGTTTGATAAATTTCATTTTCAAAAAAAAAAAAAAAAAAAAAAATGATTGGCAGTAACAGAAGCAACGTGATAAAATAGAGACAGTATGGGATTTATTTTTGTTTAAAAAACACTAAAAATAAAAATATTGCTCAAAATAGTCGTATTTTGTAAAGTTTAATGAATCTTGCGGGTAGCAAAATTTTTCTAGGTGGGCCTCATGCGGCCTCGGGCCGTGGATTTGCTACCCCTAGCTTAAAAGAAGACCCTTGAGAAATAGCTCAAGGTACAATCGTCGTGTTTCGCGTCCGTTGGCATTACATCGACCATAAATTAGATACAAATCTACCTGTTTTTCGAATGGGTAATATATTGTAGCTTCTTTGAAACTTTTTGGGATAATATTATCACGATATTAATTATACAACTGATGTGTGCATTTGCTCTGATTGGCTTCCTACGGAATCTTAAAAAGTCAGTCACAGAGCTGCGCCATTCTTTCACTACTGCTTCTTCTCACTTGCAATTATGGTCATGATCAGAAAATTGTGGCCAACCCTAATGAGTTGCAGGTTCGAATTCTGGTGCCACTGAATATCCGCCTTTAGGGGCTGGTGCATGTTAAATCTGCTGTGGTTCAAAGTCCTCACGTTCATGTGGGGTCTAAGTTGGGAGAGTGGAGTGCCAACTCAGTTGTCTTCCTTGTTACTTGACCATGTTCAAAATTATGAGGTCCGTCGCCAATAGTCTTCATGTTACTTTAAGTGCGACATTAATAAGCACTAATTCACACATATTCACTTGCAGTTTGAATACACTCAAAAGAACTTATGCTTGCTTGTCGTGTTTAGAAATCACTTTTTTCTGCTACTCTAAATTGAACTGTGAATTTTAGTGCTTGTAAGCTTTCCGCTTGTAAGCATCATGGATCCTCGGAGATTTACCGGGAGACAAACCACAAATACCTTTCACTTTGAAATCCAGATCCTTAACCTCTTGGTTACCACATCTTTTCTCCTATTGAGAATGGAATGGGACTTATATTTCATAGTAAACAGTGTTCGTCTTGATGACTACAATCACCCTTAATATTTTGTCAAAACTTTACTTGAATACATTGTATGTAGGTTATTTAGAATTTTTATCCAAAAAATGTTATCTTTGGAATATATTTAAAGGTATACATTTCATTCTTATATAAAAATCATTTACTTGAAACAAATTATGTGTATTTCAAATTTTTTTTCCCTATTAATTTTGATTCATCTTACATTATAGTAAAGAGAAAAAAAATCAAATGAAAGAACTGATACCATGTGATTGTATTTTTTTCACCAATTTCGACCTGCGTGTGTTCTTAATATAAAAATGTAAAATTATCTGATTGCTTGTTGTATATTTTATTTTTAAATGCTTATAATTATCAGATGATACTTATTTACATTTATATCTGCAAATTGTTGTGCTTTGTAAGAAATATGCTGATGTATTTGTAACTAAGAAATAAAAGATGTGTTTTATTTATTTTTTTATAGTATGCTGTGTAATAAAAGTCAATTTCTCATGGATTTTTACATTTACTTTATACTTAGAAAGATATAACATGTGACTAGAAAAATAAGTTTTGATCAAAGAAATAAACATACATTGAAGTGAAAACACGATTACAAACTTTTAAAAGTTTTTTCCTGTATATTTACAAAAACCAAGAAAATATTTTTATTCCGTAAGGAAAGTCAAGTAATTTTTTTACCTTAGTAATTTTCAAATATTTTTAATGTATAGTATAAATATATTTTTGTTGATTATGCAAAACATGACGAGAAAAATTTAACATCTTTCAAAATAGTTTTAAAACAATTTAAATGAGTACCATTAATTATTTCATAATTCTAATTGCAACTAAATAAAATTTATATCACTGGAAGAAATTAAATTATTTGGGAAATTAATGGGTTAATTAATTTGATATTAATAGA